>NDGN011480359.1:0-13504 GCA_002564285.1 Tympanoctomys barrerae
GAACTCAGGCCCTTGCACTTGCCAGGGAAGTGCTTATTCTGCTGAGCCATCTCCCTGGCCCCATCTTTATTATTTTTATTTTATTTTTTGAAACAGGGTCTCACTAGGTAGCTCAGGCTGGCCTTGAGCTCACTTTGTAGCCCAGACTGGTCTTGAACTTGCAGTGATCCTCCTGCCTCAGCCACCAAGAAACTGGGATTACAGGTGTACACCACCACGCCCGGTTATCAGTGCATTTGTGTAGGCACTAAAAGAAAGCAAATATTTTGGTCAAAGTTTAAAGAATGTCAATGAGCTCCACATAAGTGTACTCCACACAAGTTTACTTTGCCCTAGCTCTACATATTTCATGCCAATGAAGCAGGACAAGGTCTACCTTTATTCTATGTGCTGAGTATACAAATCCCCACCCACCAGAAGCATCAGGTCTGAAATCCACTGGGATGTCTGCTGCGTATTAAAACACCGGGGCGCTGGCTCCCAGGATCAAACAGTGAATGCAACTATGCATTCTCAGAGTTCTAACATAATATATCAGGTATCAGGGAGACTTTTGAGTTTTTAAGCAGTCTTTTACTTACTTATTTCCTTAGTTATGTTTCCAGTATATCACATCTACCTCTCTGCTGTGGAATTGATACACATATGTAACTCAACTAAATTATTTTTCATTCTCTATTGCTCCCCTCCACATCCCTCCATCTCTTGATCCCCTTCCCATTTGGGAAAGATCTAAATAGATTTTTGAAAAAGAAAAGTGAGGAAGGAAAAGGTCAAAGATTGTATTCTGTCTGGCAGTAGTGCTCAGGGGAGTTAATAATCAAGAAAAGGGAAGCATTGATTTAAGCACTTGTCTTTTTTTAAACTAGTATAGACCTAAGTTATCCTTGTATTAGCTTCTTTGTCTTAGAGATGGAAATATTTTCAACAAGTAGAGTTGTTGTGAGAATTAAATTGGATATCACTTGTAAAACTCACAAAGCTTCATGATGCATCGCTGTTTCCATGCACATTTAAGAAACACAGAATGGTCGGCAAGATAGGTCAGTGGACTAAGTGCGTGCTTAGGCAGGTGCAGGGACTGGAGTTCATGCCATGCTGGCCCCATCTCCAGGCACACTGAGAATTGTGAAGACATCTGCGTTGCTTTTCCCACGGTACGGTGAAACACTGGGAATGTACCATACTGTACCACAGACTCAGTTAAGTCTAATAGCTTACTCACCCAAATCCTACCCCAGAAGTAAGAAGCCAAGGCAGTTTATTTCATGGTGCATGAACCTCTGCAGACTGTTCCCAGTGCCTCATTTCTAGCTTCATCCCACCTTCCCTGGGCCACGATGCTGACTTAGCTGTGCAAGATACCCAACAATGTGCAGCATTATGGGACCGCATTATGCCCTTGATTCTTTCACTTGACTCCACTCTCCTAAATACATGACCTAAAAGTCTCTTCGCTCAGAATTGCATCAAGGCATACATTTCTTCAGCATTTTGCTCAATTTCACTGAAGAAAAACATGATCTGTTTCTAATGTTAAAATCTGCAAACTCCTTAGTATATAAGGATTTGTATTTTGCAAAATTACTTCTGGAGCCATATTGCTTTTGCCCAGAACCTAAACGTCAGATGGTTACTCTAGGATCAAAAGAATTGATGTCGATGAAGGGTGGGTGGGAAGTTGTTTTTTTTGTTTTGTTTGTTTGTTTGTTTGGGTTTCTTTACCAAATCATACCACATCCTTTGATTTGATGTCTACTTTAAAGGCACAGCCTCTGTGATCTTATTTCTTAAGAAGTACAAAAGCATAATTAAGATATTAGTTAATATTTATTATATTCCAGGAATTATATTGTTTTCATTTCACGCTCTATGAGGTAAAAAGTAGGATATAATATTATGTATTTAGATGAAGACATTGAGATTCATGACAATTAAAGGATTTTGTCAAAGGCACTTAATACATTGGGTAGTCAGGAATTGTAACCAACACCTTTGATTCACTGGCCTTTAGGTATAAGAGTAACATTATTCTGTTATTAACATTATTTCCTTGACTGAGAGAAAAAGTTTTCAAGACCTAATTCTATTATTCAAAACATGTCCTTTTCACATGGACTGTCACCACAATGGGTGAAGTGGATTATGTTACTATGTAGCAAAACTGCTTTAGACCTTTTGAGGAAGGAAAGCATTTTCCTATTATGATGATTAATTTAATGGCAAAAACACATATGCAAATAATCACATACAATTCCACATGCCCAACTTCTCAAAAGAAGAGACAGTGCTTTTTCTAAGGGCTCCGTAAGCTTCCCAGCTTGGTCTATGGCTTCCTGCTCTCTGACTGGGTCTGCAAGCTCTATCTCTAGTCCCATGTATACTCTGTCTCTCTGTGTTCAGTGTCCACCTTGTCTCTAAGCCAACTTCCGAGCAGATTTCTTACTTCATCATTAAGAAATAAACTTTTTTTCTTTTTTGCAGAATGAGGAATTGAACTCAGTCCCTTGTACTTGCCAAGCAAGCGCTTATTCTACTGAGCTATCTCCTCAGCTCATTGAAAAACAAACTAATAGGAAACCTCGCTTGTGAAATGCAAAAAAAAAAAAAAAAAATCAGCTGACAGATCTCTGTTAGCAGGAGTAGTGGGGGTAGACATCATGGAAACTTGACCTCTTACAGTTTTGAAGACTGGAAGTGCAGGATCAAGGTGCTGACAGGCTGGTCTCTGTGGTGGCCTCTAGGCCGTCAGGTGGCTGCTGCCCTCCATGTCCTCACCTGGCGTGGCGCTTCTATCTGTGCGGGCGCTCCTGTTCAATCTTCCTCTTCCTATGGATGTGAGTCTACTGGAGGAGCATTGCTACTAGTTAGCTTTCTGGAACTATAGCAATTACTTGAGATAATCAGCTTATAAAGAGCGAACATGTATGTTGCTTCATGATTTTTGGAATTACGTCCCATGATTGGTTGTTGAACTTATTTTAGGCATGGGCTGATGTGGTGTATGTAGATGTGAGCACATTTTGACACAACATTACTCACCTCAGAGCCAGATGGCAGAGGCAAGAAAGAAGACGGGATTGAGTCCCGCAGTGTCCTTTAAAGAAGAAGGGATTGAGTCCCACAGTGTCCTTTAAAGGCTTACTGGCAATGACTTAAAGGTCTCCCCCACTCTTAAAGCCCCACCACTTTTTAGGAACACAAAGATGGGGATGAAGCCTTCTGTCAAGGGCATTTCAGATCTAAACTACAGCAGGACACCACCCTTGTAACTTCACTTAAGCTTAATGGCTTCCTTAATGGTTCAAGTTCTCTATGCAATTGTTTGGGGGCTAGGGATTTTGCATATGAATTTGAGCGGAGGTCACAACCCACTTCATCAGATAAGTTGTCCTTGATCTTCAACTTTTGATTTCAGATCAATTTAACCAACCACTACCCTATGAATGAGCATTGAGAAGTGGAGGTTTACCCAGTTCATCCACCTAACTCCTAAACATTCAGTACAGTGCTCTGCAAATAATAGTAAAATCTATAATCCACAGAACTGAGTATATTTTCATCATCAGACACTCCATAAACTTTTCATTGAATCTGAGCAAAAACACTGTAAAATAAATAATATTATCCACACATTAGAAAGGCTCATTAGTTGAAGATGGATCTGTTATTTAATAAAGCTCCCATGAGCACTAACGTTGACAACTTAAACAAACCTTGGTCTGTTTTAAAGCAAAGCTCACCCTCCTTTTCCTCTAAATATGTCTGACATTTGTTCAAACAAATAAATGTGGGTCATTGTAGCTGCCAGAGTAGGTTTGGTTTGTTTACATGTTTATGCTTTGTTAAAAAAAAAAAAAAAAAAGGAGAGGGTTTTCTTGGTTACTTTTGGTTCAGTGGCCAGAGGGGTAAGGTTCACAAATTTCGGGTGAGTAGAAGCCAAATAAACTTCTTTTCCTCTCTCTTGCAGGAAGAGATACTGAAGTGATTAATAAAGCCTGGGGAGGTGAAGAACAAATGAAGTTACTTGACCTAGAAATGACAGTGAATTTTAATTCCTTAGTAAAACTGTAGAACATAAGGCATTGTTGGGATTTATCAGGCATGAGTTTTGTTCCTTGAATGTCAGGGATGTTATGGACAGTAAGACGCACTTCTGCTCCACAATCAGGCCTGCAGTTGCGACACCCTTGTAACTCCAGTGGTTTTAGAAGATTACAGTTTCAAGCGTACCCTAACCCTATCGCCATGTGAGACTCTAACCGGGCAGAGAGTGAGCTAACCCTTTCCTGTACTAGAGCCACGTATGAGTTTCACGCAAGTCACAAGATAAACATCTGTTCTTTTTTTAAAAAAAAAACAAGATGGCAGAGAATAATGCATTATGACAAAGCAGATATATAGCTCGCATCTGAGAAATGAATGTGAGAAGAGAGCATGGAGTCTTGGGAAGTAAAAAAAAAAAAAGAAAGAAAAGAATATACACTGAATGAGCAAGAAGAGGGGAGGAGAGGGACTTGGATTAAGAAACACTGGGGAGAGGGCAATGAAAAGGAGGGTGTGTTACTGAAAATAACTTTCAGTTGTTCTCTCTGTGAGTCCAAGAACAGAGCCCCGAAACACTAGGCTAGGCAGTGATGGAGATATCTGTGCATGCATGCTTCCACCAAAATGCAAAACAGAAAGTGAAGCAAAAGTTGGAGGCCAGTAGGTCCGAATCCAGTGAGATAAATGAGTGGTGTTGGGGCATTTCTTACCTCTTTGCCATTTATATTCAGGGAAATCATTTGTACAGTCTTTTGCAGAGCAAGAGCTGAACTGTTTTGCAAACTGGTGCCTTCCATTTTTCATGTGTTAGTGTTTTATTTGCCTGATATAGCCAGAAACTTTTCCTTGTCTTTTCCTACACTGTATGGATAATTGTTTCAATTCTCTCCTTTGGTTGAGCTGTAGAAACTCAGGCCATTTAAGACATTTTTCTTTCAGATCACACTTACTTTGTTAAGGTGCTCCTTGGAAAGCAATGAAGGCAAGATGGGTAGTTAGACCTGACAATTCAGATTGCCTGACTGCCTGGTTCAGTTGCCTGTGTTTTGAAAGGAAGAAAGAAAAAGAGGAGAAAAAAGAGACCGAGACCTTATTCTTCTCACCTACTCTAAAGTGTAAATAATTAACTACATGTCAAAGTTAGCTGCAGCTGGCTGCCTCTTTCCATGTAGTTTCCTATCCAATGAACTTCCTCCTGCACAGCCAAATCTGAGAGTGACGAGACATTGTGTGGCTGGTGCACTTTCCAATCCTCTCATGAATAAACTCCACATCTAAGTAATGGCTTAGTACCAATGTTGTTTTAAAATTCAGGACCATTACTTTAGAGGTTAAATCAAAATTAGGAAACAAGGGCTAGAGAGATAGCTCAGCAGACTAAGTACCTGCTTTGGCAAGCTCAGGGACCAGGGCTCCATCTATAGTTCCTCATGTCACACAGGCTCTGCCCCCAAGGAGCACTGAGCCAGCGATGGAGTCCAAGCATGGTGGTGCACACATATAATCCCAGTGCTTGGGAAGCTATAAACAGGAGGATGACTACAAGTCTGGGTTGTATAGTGAGCCTCTACATCAAATACATAACAGAAAAAAATAGGTAGCCAGAGTATGGGGCTGCAATGGCTCACGTATGTGGTCATCACCACCGGCTTTACACTTACCTGAAGTTCATACTCCTTATATGCAATGCACCTACAAAGAATTTCACCAGTATAATTGAAAACACTGCAACAGAACCTCAAAGTGCTTACATATAAATTAGCACTAGAGAGTTAGAATGTCCTTTGCTCTGTTAAAAGTCTCCAGTTAAAAAAAAGAATCTATCATCAAGTTTTTATAATTTATTGCCAATCAAGTTTCTAGACAGAAAATTTGAATGAAAAACTAATACATTTTCTTATGTTCATAACCATTATTATGCTAGAAGTCAATTTACTAATTTTATTTTTACACATATGCTGCGCACAAATACACAGTGGTGCTAGGGATTGAACCCAAGGCCTTTGCTTGCACTGAATTATATATCCAGATGTTTTTGTTTTTGCTTCTATTTGTTTTTTTGGTTTTTATGAAACAGGATCTTAGTAAGTGACTAAGACGGCCAACCTGGCTGGTACATGTGATCCTCTTTCTTTGGCTTCCCAAAACCCTGTGATTACAGTAATACATTCTGCCACACTTGGATTTTACTAGGATCTGAGTGCAGAAAATTTCCTAAAAAATCTGCATAAATTAAAGAGAAATTATTTTCACAAAATTAGAGGACTATTCCAGCACTAATTCAAACTTTGCTTCTTCCTTATGCAGGCCACACAAACAGGCTTATGACAGAACTTGCAACTAGAAAACACAGTATGTGGTAGTACACACACACACACACACACACACACACACACACACTAATGCATACTCAAACCATGATAGATACTAAAGTTACAAAGCAGAGGGCCAAGGAGATGGCTCAGTGGAATAAGTGCTTCCCTGGCAGGTGCAAGGGCCTGAGTTCAATCTCCGGTTCTGCCAAANAAAAAAAAAAAAAAAAAAAAAAAAAGCAGAAAACATCACTCCCAGTTGGGATGATGAGGAGACGGACAGCACAGATTTTTTTTTAAAATAAATGGTCCCTAAAACACAAGAGTCAGTGTAGATTTTGCAGATGTTGAATAGTAAGTTTAGGTGGGCAAAAACTACATGAGTAAGACATACACAGGTAGAAAAGAGTACACTTAAGTGTCAGTTGGCTGGAGGATGGGATTATCTCAGTGAGGCTGCAGTAGCTCACCTGGACTCATACATAAAATGGTAAAATATTGATGGTACAGTTTTCTGCTCCATTACAAGTCGCACTCTCTTGCAAGTTTACCACTTCCCAATTATTTTTCTCTGGAATTGAAAGATTTTCAATGTATTGAGTCTACAAATACTCTATAATTCAGTCTATGCTATAGTTGATAATGCACCTTGGAAAATAACTAGTTTGTACCAGAAATATAAGAACAATTACAATTTTTATTTATTTATTTTTAAAATCTAGATGAATTTCTGTGGTTTAAAAAGGATAATTTAAATCAGTTTTGAGTGAATTGAAATGTTTATCTATTTTATGCAATACCTATATGATTTTTGTTTTGTGAAAATTTTAACACATTTAAACAATATTGCAAGTGAAACCCAAGGCCTTTGCCCTTACAATTCTTCAATAATAATTGCAAAACAGCTTTTCAAACATTCATACATGCATGTACCATTATTTATTTTACAGAAAGATATAACTAGCTGTGAAAATATTATAATTACGTTTTGTAATGGCATTTAATATCAGCATATCACAAATATTTTGTCATGCCAGTCACGGTGGTGCACCTCTATAATCCAAGCACTCAGGAGGCCGAGGCAGGAGGATCATTGCGAATTCTAGGCCAGCCTGGGCTTCATAGTAAGTCCAAGGCCAGGCTGAACCACATAGTGAGATCCTGTCTCAAAACAAAACTAATTTTTTTCACACAAAAGTACAAGTGTATTTCATGATATTAAAGCCTATTAGTACTTATTACCTAATTGTAAGAGGATAAAGTAGCAGGAAAATTAAAGATGCAAGTAAGAGATAAAAATTCTGCTACTAACCTCAGGTGTCTATGCACCAATAGACAAATCTGGAGATTTAATATCTTGCTTAGCAATTTTTACTGCTGCACAAAGAATTAGTTTTGTGTTTGTTCTCCTGTGTCTGCAGAGAGGAATGTCACTTGTTTGCTTTGGCAGTATAGATTTTTCTTTCTGCAAAGCTGAAGTATTGTAATAATAATTTATTATCAGTAAGAAAGAATGGCTAATTAGATATTTTCTTATACATATAAATCATAGGAAGCAATTTAAAATACATATATCCATGTCTTAGTTTGCTAATCTATAAGTGTTGGAATATTTTTAGTCAGAGAAAAATACTGAGGAATTATCTTTATTGGGGGTGGGCTTGGAGTTCTGAAAGAAAAGGTCTCTTTCCTAAGAATTATACTTCAAAAGCTATTTAAACAGAAGGTATCTTAAGAAGGTGCATATGCACACCAATATCATCAACCAAGAAATGGAGAGCTACAGAAGTTAAGTGGTCTGCTTATGGCCGCAAAGCACCAGGAGAATCACCACCAGGACATTTTGACTTGAAGTACTAGTATCTTTTATGCATAGCACATACTATCTTGGTTTTCCTTTCTGCATTCTATTTCATGTTGGCCTTATGAAATAAATTCAAAATAAGATTATTAAAAGACAATAACTACTTGCCCTTAACTGAGCATGTTTATTTGGACAAAGACATTTAACAGACATAATACAAAGATCTCTGTGAGTGGCATGTATGGACATTTTAAGTGTATTTTTTTTTAAATGCTGTTCCAGCATTCCTAGCTCTTCAGCTTGAAGACTATAAGGAATCAGTGAGTGCTGCCGCCCAAATCTGTCTGCTTTGATTGAAGAGGTGACTTATGTAACCATGGTGCAGAACACTGGTTTTCTATAGCCTGAAATAATCCTTACCAGAAAGCACAATTGGCTGAGTGACTAGGATGGATCTGGGGAAGGTATGAATCTCTGGCACTTGGTGACAAGCTATGTTGGCACCTGTGATCCAAGATGTCACTTAAGGTAATAGAAACCTCTAGTGACATGTTTGAAATGCTTGCCACAGCTTATAACAGCCATGCCAAGCTACAGAAAGCTTTTTATTACACTGTTATTGTCACAAGGGAAATGAATCCATAGCTTACTGCTGTAGCCCACAATGTCTGGCTGCATTGATTGCAGGAAGCAAGAGAAGCCCGAAGCAGCAGAACACCTGGTACAGCTTTTAGAGGAAATGCTAACGAGTGCAGGGGACACATTGGCAGCTGCCGTGGCTTCTTTATAGTGAACCACATCTTCCTTAGAACTGTGAGATTATCTCGCTGTTCCTCATAGGTCACCTAGTTCTTTAGCCTCAAGCAAATCTGAGGGACACAAAATGAGAGAACAAGAGCCCAAAGCCTAAAAATTAGAACTCTGGTCTGTTAAATGTAATGCTCTCTGCATCACACTTTCAGACCAACAGTAAACCTGAAATAAGAAATCCCTGTAGCTAGGATCATTACCCTCACCTCTATACCCTGAGGTTTGTAACATAGGCACTTTAAAGGCAATTTCTTGAAAGCTCCTAGGGTTATAATTTGAAGATGTGGTTGGTAGGCTTTTAATGGCATCTGAGAAGCATCTCTGCAGCCTTACTTATAAGATGCCATCAGAGCAATGTCCTCTTAAAAGTTATCTCTTTGAAGTGAAATAAAACTCTTACTGAAAAGGGCATTTTAACAAAATATGCAAAATTAATTAATTTGTGCATTTATTAATATGATAGATAATCCAACAAGTAAGAAAAGTCATAGGGTTTTATGAAAAACTTTGAACTTACTCATTTTTAAAAAATATAAATAGCTGTAATATTGATTTTTCTCTATGGTCATGGCTTGAAAGCACAAACTCCACCCCCTGCCAGTGAGACTGTCCATGGTTCTGAAAGTTCTAGTCACTTAATAGATCATCGCAGCAACATTATGGCTGAATATTTTTCAAGTAATTTGAAGGTTGTTTGTAATCTTCTTGGAAGGAAGTAAGAAAACTGTATATGGCTACAAAATAATCCATATAATATCTTGAAGTTTTCAGTTTTAGTGCTTTTTCCTTCATTCTGATTTCTTACCAATCATTTGAAACACTCCCCAAAGCAAGTCACTAAATAATTTATAGGCATTACAGTAGATCATCAAGTATATCATCTTGAATGAAAGGACAGAAAATCATCAGGAATAAAATTATCTTTAAAAAATTAATGTGAAGTAAGCAAGAGATAAAATGTGCACCTGTTGTCTCTGTTGGCTGAGATGGGACAATCTATAATGAATAGAAATTTATTTCTCACAGATCTAGAAATTGGGAAGTATATACCCAAGTGAAGGAGTTGGAGGGAAAGACTCTCTGGTTTTTGATGGTGCCTTGCTGCTCCATGGTCCCAGTGGAAGTAATGCTGTCTGTTCACATAAAAGGAACAGAAGGACCAAAAAGGCCATGAATTGTATGAGGCTTGACTTCCCTCCTACTATTCCTCTTCTTATTATGACTACAGTGAAGCTAAGTTTTAATGAATGGGCTTCTATGCCATCTATACCACAGCATTTATCAAATTACCAAAAATTAACAAGTCCTAGACCTTGAAAAGATATGGAAAATAAGTGTTTCTTTCACATGTAATCATGATAAGTGGGTGTATCTTTTTATATAAATTTGGTAATTTGCTTAACTGTTGACATTCACATAGTAACTCACTGTCAGAAGATATGGCAATACCTCCTTTAACATGCTTAGTATACTAATTCAAACAATAGTGCATACCGCAATGGCTTGAGCTACTACATTAGTCGCTGGAGATTATACAATGAGAATGTGATGAAATTTGTTTTATTTTCCAATACAAACATTCAACAAAGTCTAACAAAATACAATCTAGACTATAAACTAAAGTGTCCTATTTATTGGTTTTGCTTTATTTTGTTTCTTCACAAACAAAACTCACAAAGATAAGCTGAATCACAGAATTTGAGGCTACAAAGTATGATTTCCTTACTTGAGTCTAATAAAAACTGGTGATATCAAATACAGAGGCCAATCATGTCCTAACACTATAATAATCTCCCAGTGGTCACTGACCCTTGCTTATGGCTGGGGTTGGGCTTGGTTGGAAGTAATAGAACCAATCTTTCTCTAGAAATTTGCAATTTGTTAACATTTTGTTGATTTTTTTCCCTGCATTCATTTTTTTTAAATGTGGTACTAGGGATCAAACTCAGGACTTGTGCTTTCTTGGCAGGTGCTTATGCTGTGGAGCTCTCTCCCTGCCCTTCCCTACATCGTTAGACTGTTCATTTTCTTCCCCTGATTTCCCCTCAGGTGAGTTAATCCATGAGTCCTTCTACCTGGAAATACCTCTCCATTGTTCACTTGTGGGCTGATTCTTGATTGGCTCAAGAAAGGTAAAGATTCTTTAGTTTATACAATCTTCATTCACTGTTATATTCTTAAATTACTTTCTTCCTTAAGCAAAAGTAGAACTCATTTTGTATTCATTACTTTCTCTGCCTGGAGTATTTTCTATCCTTCAGTGTCACTCTCTGATCTCAATACCACTCCAATCTTTCTCCATTGATTTTCTATTCCTAATTATATATTAGTCCACATGATTCATTTCTTACATTAGCCATGCTTGCTACCTCTACTACATGTTTTCATGGTGTTCTGCGCATTTCTCTATAGATTTGGTTCTATAGCATTTATAACATGCTATCATTGTAATTTATTTTTTAAATTAAACATTTGCTATTTTCTTCTTCCAGTGGCTACCAAGGTTTGAACACAATGTATCTGAAATGTCTATACATTTAAAACAAAGCTGCAAAACATTTATCCTATTATTTGTCCAAAATGACATTATGTGAATAAAACAGAATGTTGCCAAAAATTGTACTTCGACCATACAGAGATTTAAGCTGTGCACTAAGACTATCTCAGATAAATGAAATGCAATGTTATCTACTATTATGCACTGTATGCTTTTGCTTCTATTAATTATTGGGACGTGATAAAGGTTGAGTACTGTCAGAAGATGGAACCCTAATATGATAGATATGATGCTTTTATAAGAAGAAATCCAAGAGCTCTTTCTCTGTCTTTACTATAGGAAGATAGCAGCCATCTATAAACCAGGAAAAGAGCTCACTGGAAACAAAATTCTTCCAACACTAGATCTTACACTTCCAAACCTGTAACTGAGAATTAAATTTCTGTTGTTGGTTCCACCTGTGCTATGCCACCTTATTAAGGCAGCCTAACTAATGCACCTACTTACATAGAAACCTGAAAATGTCATTACTATTGTCTGTCTGGAGGACATAGTAGAAATACCATTTTGGATATTTTGTGTAGTTTATTATGTTATAGTTTAGAGAAACACGTCCCTGTAGTGTGATTTCTAACACCAAGAGGATCTAAGAGGTTTGGGGAGAGATTGTGCTTTTCATGAGGAAACAGACAGAGAAACAGAGAAAGAATGAGAAAGAGTCAAAATTTAAAGCCAAAGAGAGTATTGCTGTAGTATTGAGTTGAACTACCACAAAAGAAGTACAGAACATAAAATTCTGTTGCTAAGGAAAAACAGGACCACAACAGAAAATGACTTGCATTACTAACTGGATGCAAATGTTATATTGGAGAGATTTATCAGCAAGAGAGACTTATGCCATCCTGAGTAAGACTGTAGGAAATTACAACTGGAAGATTTCAGCAAATGGTGGGATTTCATCCCACCAAGGAGAAGCTGCAACAATCCCGAGCTCCTACATCTCTACAAAACTTGGCCAGTAAATTTTACCATATAAGACTCTTTGTGCAATAACTCCCTCTTTTACTTACTGGCAATAAACTAGCCTCATCCCCAAAAGTTCCTGAAATAACAATTGCCTAGAGAGGAGAGGTAAGTCAAGGAAAAGAAAAATCTACAATGTCTCTGCCAAAATCTGAAGGTCTCTAAGATTTAAAAAAGGCACAGGATTTGTGCTTGTTCAGTTTTCATGTTGTGTTAGAGTGGAGTTTTCATCTTTATAACAAAAATATTATAAATGTGTCAAAGGACTATGAATAAAATTCCTTTGAATCATCTTAGAAACCACAAATTTAGAAGAGAATATCAAGAAAGTGGTTCTGAAAGAAATTTTGAAAAATAATGAAAAAATATTCACGTTTGAGCAACACGGGCATAGCTAATTACATCATTTTATATATTTATAAATTGATGTTTTAGCACTACTTTATTTTTAACCTCCATGGTTCCAATATATAGAACCAATAGTATCTGATTTTTCTGCAGCACTGTTCCTGCCATATGATATTTCTTCAAAAATAGCTTTGAATGATTTTATGAAAACATCTAGTTAGGTATCATTGCACCTGACTACTGCATTGGATTTAGTCGACAAATTGTTACCATCCAGTTATCTAGAATGAAAGTAGTTGTATGGTTTTTCTTTAACATATACATTTTGGGTTATAAAAACTACACAAACAAATTTTACCATATTTATCATGTTAATTGCAGTTTTCTACTACTAAGCTCATTTACATTATCATTTCACATCCATATATGTAAATTGTTTTTGGAATTAACAAGTTAGCAAAATTATCACTATTATATTATTATTATTATTATTATTATTATTATTATTATTGTGCAGGGTCTCACTGTATAGATTGGACTCGTAATGATCCTCCTCCTTATAGTCTCCCAAGTGCTGGAATTACAAGCGTACTCCTCCACACCCAGTCTCAATGACCATCTCAGTGTGCCCCGGGGGCAGGACCAGCAGGGCAGCCTGGTGAT
>NDGN011480360.1:0-15067 GCA_002564285.1 Tympanoctomys barrerae
CTTGCTAGGGAAGCGCGAATCCCACTGAGCCATCTCCCCGGCCCCATGTATGCTTTTTAATATAAAACTTTTTTGACAGCTAAAATTTTTATTGTTTTTGATGTGTTCTCACAAGTCTCAGCCTTTCATAAAAAACTCAACGTTAATTGCAGATATTTAATGCTTCTTGAGAGAATTGTGTTATAGTTCCTTAAAATCAGTTCAAGGTGTTTTACTTGGAATTCGTTCAACCCAGGACCTCTAAAAGTCACATCAGTAAATTGAGGTCATCTGTGCTACTGGACTCTAGACAGCACTAAACAATTTAAATTTGAGCATTTTTGAAATGAATGCAGAACTAGCAGAAACTTTATAGAAGGTTAAATCCAGTCATCTCATTTTCCAAGTCAGGAATGAAGAGCTCAGCCGGAGAGCTGGGGGACTGGTTCCCCGGACTGCTAGCTGGGTCCTCATCTTCCTGCCTTCTGTCAGAAGCTTTCATTTCAGGGAACTCTGCTGACCTAGGGATTCAGCTCAGAGAGAGTGCTTGCTTAGCATGCACAAGGCCCTGGTTCCACCTCCTGTACTGCCAAGAAGGAACCCTTTTCTCTTAGGGTATTATGATGCTAGATAGAGAACCTAGAGATCTCATGTACTGGCTGAGCACAGTGCCACTGAGTTATACTCCAGTCTCCAGATGGAAGGTTATTACAGAAGAGCTGGCATGTTTATCTTGTATTGTACAGAAATGTCACAAGCATGCTAGGCTATATTACACATGTCACTACTTACATGATAATCTTAATTTTGTCACTAAAGCTCCACTATTTCTCACCAAAGCAGTAAAAGTCTCATTAATTGTCTGATTTGTCTAGCTGCCTCAACAGGCTCTAATAGAATGACTTTATTAACCACCACGTGACTCAAATTATCATTTGGGATGGTGAGAAAATTGAGAACTACTGTCCATAGATGTTGTTTACATGAAGCATTTTGCTGCTGTTCATCTGTGTGTGTTTTAGGAAATTTCTTTGGTTCAGGGAAGGCTTATTTGGTTAGTTTTCAGTGGTAGCTGTTGGGCTACTCTCTAGTTCCACACTAAATTTGTATGAAAGCTCTGGGATTCCACACACCTACTTATAGACATTTCCATGGACCTTAAGACCTATGTAGCTTCTTTATGATGTGTTTTTATACCAAGATGTAAAATTAATTTCTTTGCAAGATTTGTAATCTGCAATTAAAAAAAGTTTTAATTCACAAAGTAAACACTTTGTTTGATTTATTTTCAGGGATATCCCAGAGAAGGAAGAAAATACCCTTTGCCACCACCCTCAGGAAGATACAGTTGGAATTAAGCTTTTGTAAAGCTTTCCCAAATCCTTTCATCATTCTACAGTTTTACGCTATTTGTGGAAAGGAGATTTCTTTCTCAAGTAGTAGTTTTTAATAAAACTATAGTACTTTGTGTATTTCTTTTAACTGTGTATATTTCTACTGGTCTGATCTCACTGTTTTATGTTGCTTTCCAAAGATGTGTGTTGCATAATACAGTGGATCTGAATTTATAATTGCTTGTAAAACATATTTGATGGAATTAGTACTGTTTTTCATTATGGTTAAAAATCAAACTAGCTGTGGTCTTCAAAACACAGTGTATTCTAGATCATCTACGATCCATGCTGATTTTTAGTGCACAGGAATTAGGTATGAGCTCTTTGAGCTGAAATCCTCAGCAAACTAGAGTATATATTGTTCTTTGGAAACACTTCATTAATGTACTTGTCTTACAGAAATTTCTGGACTTTAATAAAAAAATAAAGTTAAACTTAAAAGTTCTGTCATCTTGTGTTATTTGACAGTATTTCTGCTTTGAAAATCTTGACTAAACATGTTAGCTTTTGCAGAAACAATTCGTTTCTGCATTTAGATGTCACAGGCAAGTCAATGAAGATACAAAGAAAATGCGCCCCCTCTCTGAACCCCTGTACTGTGGACTAAACTCAGATCCTCCACATTGGGCTGTATTCATCCCGGTGCTTTTTATTCTGGTAGTAGTAGCAGGAGTAGTAGTAGTGGTACTGGTACTGGTGGTGGAAGTAGTAGTAGTAGTAGTAGTAGTAGTAGTAGTAGTAGTAGTAGTAGTAGTATTTTGGAGATAAGAGTCTTGCTAAATTGTCCTGGCTTAGCTCAAACCTGCAATCTTTGTGCCTCAACCTTCCAGCATGCTCAGATTACAGGTATTTGTCTCCATGCCCATTTAAGTAGAGGTTTTTAAGAGATGTTCAGCAAGACAATACAACAAAAGTTTTTGTTTTATTAATACATTACTGGATAAAGTCTTAGATTAAGTTACTTATATTTTTATAAATTTCACAGACATGTTTCAGTTTTAAGGACTTGTGCTAAAATCTTTAAAAACTTGAAAATTGTAATTCATAGCTAAATTTCCTATGCTCCTTAGTATTTTAAAATGTTCATAGAGTTCTGTTTTTCCTTGCTATTAAGTACAGTATATTCCTTAAGTATATGTTTGGAATTCACATACCGCACCTTTATGTACATTTTCATTGTACTACAAAAACACTTAAATTTCACATACTATGACTTGCTTTGTCTCAGTCTTTCTGACTTGGCCTAAGTGTAAGATACCTCTGAGACCTATTTAGGACATCTTGGTGTTAATATGCAGTTTACACACACTTGTTAATTTTTATGTGGGGAAAAATAATCTCACTTTAAGCTTGCATGGGAAGGCATTTTGAAGCTAATGAGTTCATTGCTAGTGTGGGTTAATATGACAGGATCCGCATTAGGAATCGCCAACACCATTACATGTTACCTCCACTCTGTGGTAGGTGATAATGTTGTCTGCTGTTAAATTTAACTGCAATATTTAAAATGTAAAGCCTGTAAAGAAATCCCTGGGGGTACCCACCACCCATCATATTTTATCAGACCATTAGTTTTGGTTTCATTTTATTTTAAGCCTTCATGAGACTGCATTTAATTCAGCTTTTGACAGTTTAAAGTATTTTGACCAGGAAATAGGTCCTTTGCAGATGTGTCATGTTACATGTACCAACTCCCCTCAATGAATGTAATCTTTACTGCAAACGTGGACTAATTAAAAGTTCTGAGAAGTGGAGGCCAGGTCTGGGGTGGCTCAGCATGCATGCCCACGGCCTCCAGGTCTGGGCTGGCGCCTTCACTCGCTGAGCTCCTCCAGCTCAGCTATGCGGGCTGAATCTACCAAAAAAAATGCCCTATTGTTTAAAGCAAAGTTCTTTTCAGAACTTCAGAGTGGGATGTTTACCATTACAAATAAAGTCCACTATCAGTGGGCCAGTTTTGCATCATTGATTGGTAAAGGTACATTTTTTTCAGGGCTCCACATTTTTTAAAATCTTAGAACCTGGGGACGCCTGTATGGAGCAGCAGTCTGCCCCTTGGAGCGCAGATGCAAGAGCGTGCAAGAGCAAAGCTGGCTACCGACTGTCACTGCAGAAGACCGATTGGGTGGGTGCTGTGGAACCGGCAGCGTGTTGCGCTGAGCGCGGGACTGTCAGGCGCTGCTAGGTCCTTGGCCCGGCCCCTCCGGATGCCCAACTATCCCGCAGTCGAATCTGGAGCTTGGAACCGAACTTGGTGGCTGCTACCGCTGCCTTCGGGTGCTTGCGGGGGCGCCACAGCTTCTCAACCCCGCCCAGGGTCGCCGACTCAGCGCTCTGCAAATGCGATGCAGAACCTGTAGAAAATAACGGAAGCTGTTCTTTCCCCGAGGTCCAAGTCAGCTGCAGCCAAATTCATCTATTAGAAATTTAAAATTTGGATACTCCTGTAGCCCTGTCCTACATCGCAGCTTGGCTGTCTAGCACTGTCGCCTTCGTCAGATACCTCCTGCCCTACAAGGGTCAGGAAACATATCCTGCCAGACTGTTTAGCAAAAAATCACTGAATGAATGAAATAACAAACGACCCATTCTCATGGATGTTTCCGCCACTGGGATTACATCGAACACAAGGCTTGTTTCGTTATACCATATTTAGTGAATAAAGATCACGGGTGAACGTGCTTTAATTTGTATGAAAGAGCTAGAGCACTTCACTACTGCCAAGTATGCACAGCTTTCATCTAGGCCAGTGTTCATGGTTAAAATGTCATTAGAAGTCACCTAAACAATGACCTAAATGAGTTTTTAAAAGGAAAGTCATTCACGTGGAAGTAAACGTTTGAAAGGAAAAACAAAACTATAAAACCTCTCCCAGGACCTTCAGTTACCTCTAAACCTAAAAAAAAAGAAAAAAAGTATCTTGAAATCCCAGAGCAATCTCAGTACTTACTTACTGGAGAGAGAACCTTCCTGATAGAATGTGGATGCAGATCCCAGTCTAGGCAGACTCTGGACACTTCCCAGGTGCTCATAAATGTTCACTAGCAGTAAAAGGTTCCTTATATTTAATAAAACATATCCTGTCTCCTGTCTCACTGGGTTTGGGATGGCAAGTAACCATTTCAAAAATCTGGACCCAAATAATTACCATACAGGGCTCCATCCACACACTATTAGTATCATATTAACACCACCAGAGAATACATCCATGTTAGAAATTACAACTACAATTTATGTGGTCACCACATAATGCATTATTTTCTCACATACACAAACTCATGTCTAAAAATCTAATTGCTACATCTTTATGGTTCACAAACTTTGTCTTTCTAAATCATCTATTCAATGCATTAACAAAGCAGGTCTATGGAAGGTACTTGCATTTAGGGAACAGGACTGAGTCTGATTTGCTTTAAATTGAAAGTAAACAGTGGCTAGCAGAAAAGAGCTTGAACACAACATCTGTGTTGATAGAAGTCTGATTGACTACTTGTTTTGACCTTTAGGCTGTGGTTCTAAGTAAAGCCTTAAATAGAACACAACTGCGTTACACCCTCACCCTTCCGTATACAAAACACCCTTCTTGTGTCCTTCAAAATGGTACACACACTCACACACAGACACTTCAATTTACATCCCAATGCAGATTAGAGAAAGTACCTGCGATCCTGCTGGTCCTCTCTGCAACTTTGATTCTGGGTTTTGGTTTCCGTGCCTCAATGGGAAAAGATAAGTTAGACCCCAGAATAGACAGGAGAATGTCACATCTGCAGAGTTAGCAATTCTGAAACCAAGGTTTGCTGTGGCCTCTGCTAAACTTTGAGGGGGCTTTGTCCCTCTCAGACCCTGCGCCAGGCTTCCCTCTTGGATGTGGAGACACTTATCCCCCTCTTCAGTTAATGAGTTTCACCTAGTCTGGCTGCTTGTGTTTTTATAAAAGATCTGCAAAGCACTAGTGCAAAAGAAGAAAGCTCTTGCTCTGCATTAATCAGAAGATAGGATTCTATGGTAAAAAAATTTTCTTTCCCTGTTTTAGGAACCAAACCTTTGCCTAATTTCAGGATATACACATATAAACACAGTCTCTGGGTGTAAAACATTAAGCCTTCTGTAGCAATTATTTCTGGTTTGAGTCTTTCACTACTTAAAAGAACGCTGAATGGAAAAAAAAATACAGCTACACTAAGCACACTTGCAGAAAATTCTGAATAAAAATGTTTCCCTTGATATTTTTTACATAGAGAAGGGATCCTTTTCACCAGGAATACATTATCAATAAAAAACTATCCATGAAGACTAATTTTCCCTAAAAATATTATTATGTGCCCTGGGCCATAAACCATTATTGGTTTTGTAGGTACTGGGATGTTTTAAAAAAATGCAAACTAAAATATATTTTCTAAAATATGGGATCCGCTATAAAGAAGCATTTTAAACATTAATAACAGCTTTGCTACCTTGGTAAACATTTCTTTCTGACATCAATCCATCAATATAGAAAAGTCCAAAGTAGAAGATTTTTCTGGAGGTTTAGTGTATCATTTTAATACTAATTTGCCTGCTGAAATTATGTAAAATGTCTTAAAAAATTAAATCTTTTCCACAAAATGCATTCTCTCTTTGCTTCTTTTCCCCTTCTGTGAAAGGAATGGAGTTTTTTTTTTTTTTTTTTTTAAGAGCATTTACTTTATAAAGCAGTTTAGAGAAAATCTTAAGTTTAACATCTATAACACTTTTCTATGAATTCACTTTGCATACTGAGAAAAATTTTCAAACAATGAAATGAAACAAAATGTTTCAGTCCTAGAACAGTGACTCTAAAACCTCTAACGTAGAAGCGGTTTGGGATTTCTGGTTACTTCGTTTTTTGGCATTTGTAAATAGTGTTTTGTTGAATTTATTAAACTACATTAATTTTATAAACACATTATTCAGCTGCCTCAAGATTTTCCCTCCAATCCCAGTTATTTAAATCATGAGTAAACGGGGCTAGGTTGTCACATTATGTCAACTTTTTTTAAAGCCACAAACCCCTATATACTTAATGAAGAAGAAATGACCACTTGACTTTTATGAAAAAGTACTTAAGGTTCTTTTAAATTATATTTAAATATTCATTTGAAACATAGGAAATACAAATTGGCATAGTAAAGAGTAAATACATTATTTATACAATAAAACACCAACAAAACCGGTGCAACTCCTACTAAGTTCTAAATATTATGAAAATTATAAATATTTTGGTTATTCTTGATTACAATTCAATAAATCGCCTTATTCTTTCTTCACGTGCTTTGAAATATAGATTGATGTCAATTTCAGCAATTTTACTTGCTTCAAATTCAGACAAAAATATCTTTAAGAGTCAATACCATGTCAATAGAACGACAGGCTGTATTTATTTTATCAGTAGGGATGGAGAAACCAGATTTCATATAAAAAGTACAAGCCTTCTTGTGGTGAGCTTTGCCTTGGTGAGTAGGAAGGGCCCTCTTCTAAAATAATACAAATACGGTTGCCAAACAATTATGAAGACCTTATGAAATCAGCATTAAATTTGAAACGTTATATCGAGCCATATAATTTTCTTTTCATTCCATTGCTCTAGTTTACCTAAGTGGCAATAATTCCTCTGCAATAATGTTGCTATGTGTAAGATCCTACGATCCACTTCGAGTTACAATTCGATTTACTTTGAAACATTAATGAAATTGCACTTAGGGGGTGCCCTTCGAAAATCAATCTCCCAAGATCAATTCCATGTCGAAAAAACTTTCACTGCTTGAAGCTGGATTGGTTTTTAGAGCGACAAACACCAATAAAGTTTCCAACTTTTAAAACTCGCTCTCGGTTTAGTAACGCGGTGCTCAGCCAGCATTTCGTGTATTTAGGAACTTCTGGAAGCGGAAGGTTGCCACCTAGAAGTTCGGTGACAGAGCTGGGTCCTGGAAAGCCGCCGGTCCCCTGCCTGCAGCTCAGGAGTACCGAGCTCGCGCTCAGAGTGGGTCGCCGGGCGCAACGAGCGCCCGTTCGGCCCGGGTCCTGGCGCCGCGCGCTCACCACGTCCTGCCATAGAGCAGGTTGGTGCCGAGCACGCCCCCGCCGTAGTCCCCGGCGGTTGCGTCCAGCGCTATCCCGGCCCCTGGCCCGTGCAGCGCGGGCGGGCTGGGCGACAGCTCCTCGAGCTCGGGCGTGGGCGGCGGGCCGGGCGTCGGCGCAGCGCTCCCGGCGCCGTTCTGACACGGCTTGCCGTCCTTGACCAGCACCGGCACAGCCACGCGGCGCGGCGAGGGCGGCGGCGGCGGGCCCAGGCCGGCCTCCTGCTGCAGCTGCTGCGCCGCCTTGTCCTTGGCCTGCCGCTTCATCTTGTAGCGATGGTTCTGGAACCAGATCTTGACCTGCGTGGGCGTGAGGTGTATCATGCTGGCCAGGTGCTCGCGCTCGGGCGCAGACAGGTACTTCTGCTGCTTGAAGCGCCGCTCCAGCTCGTACACCTGCGCCTGCGAGAACAGCACGCGCCGCTTCCGGCGCGGAGCCGCCGCCGCCGCCGCCGCGTGCAGCGGGCCCAGCGACTTGGCGGCGTCGGCGATGCCGCCCAGGGACCCCATGCCGGTCACGTTCACGCCCGCCGACGGCCCCATGAACCTGGAGACTGGGGAGGGCAAGGGGCGGCCATGAGCGCCGGGCCCACGGGATCTGGAGCCCCCCGTCCCCCGTCACGGTTGCCGCCTCGGGCCGGCTACCCTCACGCGACGGCGCGAACGAGCCGGGCCCCAGCAGCCCCCGCGCGCCTCAGCCAGGGTCCCAAGACCCCCCGCGCGCTTCGGGGTCCCAGGAGCCCCCGCGAGCCCCGCACCTTCCCAAGAACGCCGCGGCGCCCAGACGGAGTACCAGGACAGCCTGCAGTCCCAGGACCCCCCGCGGTCCCCAGGTCGGGTCCCAGGACCCCTCGCGCGCCCGCGCTCAGCTAGTGGCGGGAAACACCTTCCCGCCCTCCCTCAGCCCAGCTCACTTGAGGAATAGCGCGGGTCCGCGTTGGCGCCGTACCAGCCGGTGGCCGCGGCCGCCGCCCCGCCCCGCATGCCGTCCGCGTAGCCGGGCAGCTCTCCCATGTTGCCCAGGCCGCCGTTGCAGTAGCCGCCCATGGCGCCGTGCGGGAACTGCGAGACGCCCGCCGGCATGTGGTAGGTGGCGGCGGCCGCCGCCGCCGCCGCTGCCGCTGCCGCCGCCGCTGCCGCCGCGTTGTGCCCCGCGACAGCGTGTGGCGCCTGCATCCCCGCCTGCGGGGCCGGCCCGGGCGGTGGCGCGCGGTAGGCTGCGGCCGCGGCCCCCAGGGGCGCCCCCAGGCCGGGCGGCGCACCGTCCATAGCGCCGCCGAACTTCTTGTAGGTCTCCTCGATGGGGCTCAGGATGTCGGACACGGAGAAGGGCGTCGTGTGCTTGGGGCTCAACGACATGGCTCGGCGGGCGGCCAGGTGGGGGCCCGGGGGCGCGCGGGCGGGCGGGACACGGCGCCGCTCGTCGCCGCCACCTCTGCGCGGTGCGGCCCCGGCTGCGGAGCTGGGTTTATTTTAGTCCAGCGCCAGGTTTACGACAGACTCGGGGGGCGGAGCAACATCCTGAACTGGCAAACAATGGTCATTGACATCTTTTTCAACCTCCCCCCGCAACGGAGGCAGTAAAGGTAAGGGGGGCTGCGGTGCTCCTGGAAATAGCCCCCCCGCTCCACCTCCATCCCCTCTCGTCCGCCCCGGACACCCGGCCGTGGAGCACCGGAGTAGCGTCGGGAGGCCCGTGTCAGCCTGGATGCCGCTCTGCCCGCATCCCGACCCGGAGTTCTCCCGAAGTGACTTCGAAGCAACGTCCAGGATAGCTGGGAGGGGGCAGCGTGCTGCTAAGACTGGGAGGGGTGGGTTTTCAGGGCTCGACCGGTCCTTTCCAGCTACCAGCCCCTCCAGGTTCCATCATCTAAAGTGTTAAAAAAAAAAAAAAGCTCTTGGGTCGCACTATAAGAGCGCATAAAGAGAAGAGTTACAATGCCCGTCCTCTGCCATTGTAGGGCTCCCTAATTTATGCATCTTTAGATCTTTAAGCATCATTTTGTGGGCCACCCAACGGATACCACCAAATTAGCTTAGAGTATCCCAATCCAAGGAAGAGCGAAAACATACACCCAGACACTGACAAACACACAGATGCTAACTTGTAAGTATTTTACTCTGTGGGCATGGCAGTTGAACAAGGGAAAGAGGATATGTTTTTATTTTTATTTGGTAAAATGTTTCATGTTTAATTTACCCCTATAAAGTTCTTTTACTGTTACCTTTCCTTTGTGTTCTTTATCCCACCCTCTGCTGTAGAATTTATTCTGTCGTTACCCTGATGTCAGGGAAGATTAAAAAAAAAAAAAGAAAGAAAGAAAAGAAAAAGCCAAGATCTCAAGTATTTCTACTTGTTTGCAATAGGTTTTTCTGTTGTTGTTTTTGGGGAAAAAAAAAACTTTAATATGGAAGTGGATATAGAAGTCAGGAAAATGAATTTCCCTTGAAAAATACAAACCCATAGATACACTGATTTAAAAGGAAAATACGGTCTTTTTTCTTTGTAAATTTATCTATATGGCAAAGAATTTACACATTATGAATTTTAAGAGACAAAGAATTAGACAAAAGAAGTGTGCAAAGCATATTGACTAAATTTTAGAAACAGTCTTGTAACTTGTAATGGTAAGAGAAATGAAGATACGATTTTCAAGTTTTCTTGAAAACTAGAATAGAAGAAAGAAGAATGATTTATTCAGCAAGATTCTATTGTGTTTTTAAAAAGAAGAGGATATATGAAAGCTGTGAAAGTTTAACCTGACAGCCTGCCCTAAAGGGAAGAACACTGTTACATGTTCCTTTTTCTGTTTGGTTTCATTTCTTTGGTTGGAACGTGGTTTTGTCTCATTGTTTTAATCATTATTTTGTTCATTCCAGTGTAGTTTTTGCAAAGAATCTACTTCTTCTACAGGAGAAAAAGCCATGTGGTCACCCACAGGAAGAAAGTGACTAGATGAGCATTCAGAGTGACATTTTAAAGTACACACTAAAGCATAAAATATAGTTATGTGAGTTGTTTATAGACTTCAGTTATTGACTTAGCAAAATTGAATATTGGCATGGTTTTGATGCGATGCTTCTCTACAGGTCTTTCAGATCTTCATCCTCATCTGCATTGGAATTGCCTGTGTATTTTTCCTAACATAAGGATACACAAAGATGTCTTTATGTGTATGTATTCAAGCAATTACTGGGATCCTTCTGAAAAGTCCAGTTTGTCTTTTTTAAAAATTACATTGCTTACTTGTGTTTACTAACTCAAATAGTAGAAAGTAATTTTAAACTTTCTTCAAACACAAGTAAAGATAATGAACCATTATATTTTATTTTTCTAGCTCAAACATATTTCAAACATGAAGTCATTGTCACATTCTATGTTGGTTATCCTAATTGAAAAAGTATTTCAATTATAATTTTCCAGATGAATATTATTTACTGTTCTTAAGCTATACATTTCATTTCACATTTATTTATAGAACTTCAATTAGCCATTTACAAGTGGTCGTACTACAAGCTCTTGCTTGCTTTTTAGCTGTATTGGGTCCTATTACAAGTACATTTACATCTGAAAGACTCCCATCTTTAAATTAAAAGGTACTTTACCATATCTGAAGAATCTCAGCAGAGCCACTTTCTGACTGCTTAGAAATAAACAGTACTGCTTCACTAGGAGTGAACAGTTCTGGGGGAGAATTTTACTATCAGCATTTATTCCTGTCACTTATTTGTGTCTCCCTTGAAATTGTATACCTGCATGCTAAAAACACTAGCTGTATGTGTATAGATGGCTTTGAAAATAGAGGCAGTCTGGAGAATGTGTATATATATTTAAAGACACAAAATAATTTGATTATATTCCATTGACGCTTTTCATCAAGTTGGTTTCATCAAATTACTGTGTCTGTCCCAAATTATGAATGGAAATTTAGATTTATTAGATGCTTAAATACTATCAATTAAATTGGATTTCACAGGAAATATATTTCTCAGCAATAATTTCTTGGTTTTTTTCTTCCAAAGTGTTGGCACTCAGGGGAAAACAAAAACAAATACTCTCAAAAGGAATATGCTGAAAAAGATGTTCCCCTCTTCTGCCTTACAGCCTTCTTCTGGGATGGTCTGGACATCGGCAGGCACATTTGTCTTTTGGTAACACAAGAGGTAGCATGCCTTTGGCATGGTGTGTGCCTTGCTCTTAGTATCCATTATGTTTTGTAGTTTTATGCTTAACACTGGAAACATAGTAACACTGTGGCAGATGAAATTTTCTGCCAAAAAGATGTAATAGGCATTCTTGAATTTTTTGATAAAAAATGTGGTATTTACTGAAAATCTTTGATTTTTTGGTTAACCTTAGCGACAAAAATATTTGGCAAAATCATTGTGACGAAAGTCCTTCCCCAAAGTTGGGATTTGTTCTTGTCAGACAGCTCAGCAAGAAGGATCTGAGGAGAGCCCAGAACTCTTCTAACAGATCTGCTTGAAGTGGAGTTGCAGCCAGCTCTGAAGGAGATTTTGTCTTCCTAGGTAACATAGATTGTCTGTCAGTATGTCCTGAATTTTCTCATCAGGAAGGACTGTTTGAAAATAGAGCTCTCTGCTTTATGCTCAGAGACTTAAGTGGCTTTAGGAAAGGAAACATGTGCTACATTTGAGTTAGCTTAAAGTAGTTGTGAAATAATTGATTAATGAAATTTTCATATTGTAGATTTAAAATATTTTTGCAATTGGAAGGAAATGATGAATCATGTCAAAGATACTAGTATTTTGTAGGAACCTCTGCGGTTATAAGAGCTGCTAGAGAGATGAAACAAAGTTTATTTAAAGTTTTTGCTAATTATTTTTTTGCTAATCATTTTTAAAAGCGGCTAAATTGTACGGATTTTACATTTTATGAAGAAAAATAGAAACAATTACTGGGTGTTAGAGAAATAAGCACTGGAAACAAATTTATGTTACTTTTCTGTGACAATAATCCTTTCACATTTTCTTCACAAAATGGAAAATCCTCACAGTTTAGCTACTCTTAAAAATACTTTGAATCATCCTAAATCAGATATTTTAGATTGAAAATAGGTTTTTTTCTGACCAATGAACATATTTTAAATTAACATAATTATTAATACAACTCAATTATGAATACGTGTTATATCATTTTTGCCTACATAATAATAATGAAGTTCAATGAAATGATGGTAAAAAAAGAAACTTCCCCACTGACATACTGTAATATTAATTTGTTATGGTTATAGCAAAAAATAACAGGCTATCATAGAGTGTTTGTTAAAATTCTCTCACCCTGGTGTTGTAGGCTTGAGCTACAAATTTAAATTTTTCTATATATTAGAAGTTAATGTTTAATGTAAGTGATATATGATATGGGGAAAACAATAGCAATATTGAAATATTTTAATTTTGAGTAAAAATTTTATTTGTGTATTACTTGTTGAAAGTTTAAAATTTAAAATCATGACATTTCCATTGAGCAATATTTTTAGCTTTTTCATGTTTTAAAATATTTAATGCCTCTTACAGGAAAAAATCTTGAATTTTAAGCAAAATTATATTTCTATTCTATTAAAGAGCTGGTTTATTCTAAATGCGCCACCCTGTCTCTACCCATGCTTAATAAAAATGACTACCTGTAACTTTAAAATAGTATACACTTTTATTATTTTTTCACATGCTGTCCATGTTTCCAAATCTAGGGATGCAGCGTCCTGTTAAAGATGTATCACCTTACATGCGCAAATCAATTTGTATTTATCAAGGAAGGTATCAACTTTTACTTCTGAAGTAAGTAATTTGGTTATTCTCATCATTTACTTGGACCACAACTCCAGTTTTGATAAACTGATTATTAGGCTAGTGAATTTTTAAATGAAAGTTTGTGTGCATTTTGGAAGTAATACAGAGAACAATATTATAACTAGAGAATAATTTGACAAATTTAGTCTTGTGCACTGAATAGTTAAAGTGTATATGTTGGAATTCTAGAGTAGGAATTGTGCTTAAAAGGAAACTGAGGACTTCACATGTACTAGGAGGTGTTCTACCACTGAGTCTTAGCACAAATTAAGTTAAACCACAGTTTACCTGGCAGATAGGCTTTCAGAGGATTGCCCTAAAATATCTAGTTTGTGAAATAAACTAATAGTGGGATTTGACACTTGGCAAATCAGCGTTAAAGTTTCTGAAAATGAGATACTAAATATAAAAGGGTATTTAGTCTTATCACTATGGGGGGAATTATGCAGAGTCAGCTGAAAAGGTGTTTTAAACTGAAAACCTGAAAATTTTACGAAGTGTTACAAGGCACAAGCCATTCAATTTTAGCTCCAACTACCATGTCAGAGAAAAGAGAATTGCCTGAGAAAGTGTGTACCAGCTTTAATGAAAGCAATTTATTATTTGGTATGTAGCATATCTTTTAAAATGCATTATACAATAGAAAAATAAAATATTTGAAATTATCACCTCTTCCAAAATAAAAAGTGCATTGAAAATAAGTTTAAAAGACCAAACTAACTCAACTAAAGAAACCAAACCTTTCAAAAGACCAACAGAAATCCACAATACAATTATCCAAGCTATTCTGCATATATATCTAAATATATTTTTCCCTTCTTTCATTTGCGCTTACCTCATCCCAGTTTTTCCTTCCCAATGAACAATTTCTTTCCCTTTCACAGTATTTGTTGTACCTTTTAGATTTCCATCACTTTTTCAGGTTCTTATACTAGCGAGATAATATGATGTTTGCACGTGTGGATCTGATTTATTTTACTTACCAGTATAGTCTTTAACTGCATCCATTTATCTACAGAAGCCCCTGTTTTCTTTTTTTTATAGCTGGATAATCCTCCATTGTGTAAAAGTACCATATCTTTTTTATCCATTCCTCAGTTGATGGGCATTTGGGTTGCTCCTGAGATTTAGCTATAATAAATTGTGCTGCTGTAAACAGGAGTGCACATATATCGCTGTGGTATAATTTCAGTTCTTTTGGAAAAAATACCTAGGAGGAGACTATCTGGCTTGAATGGGACCTCCAATGCTAGCTTTTTGAGGAATCTCTATACTGATTTCCGTAATAGTTGTACCAGCCTGCACTCCCATCAACAGTGGAGAAGGGTTCCTTTTTCCCCCACAGCCTCTCCAGCATTTATTATTGATTACCTTCTTGATGAGAGCCATTCTTTCTGGGATAAGATGGAATCTCAGTTTTGTTTTAATTTACATCTCTTGAATGACCAATGATGTTGAACATTTTTTCATTTATTTATTTGCCATTTGTATCTCTTCATTTGTTAAGTATATATTCATTTCAGATGCCCATTTTGAATTAGATCTTTGAATTTTGGAGGACTGTTTTTGAATTCTTTATATGTTCTAGATAGGAGTCCTTTGTCTGACAGACAGTCTGCTATACTACTACTACTACTACTACTACTTCTTCTTCTTCTTCTTCTTCTTCTTCCTCTTCTTCTTCTTCTTCTTCTTCTTCTCCTTCTCCTTCTCCTTCTCCTCCTTCTCCTTCTTCTCCTTCTCCTTCTTCTCCTTCTTCTCCTTCTCCTTCTCCTTCTCCTTCTC
>NDGN011480367.1:0-12809 GCA_002564285.1 Tympanoctomys barrerae
CAGGGCAGGTGCAGCAGCCACACCCACAGTAATCAATCACAAACTCCAGAAGCTGCCCCAACAGGGCATGAGGCTTTGGGGGGACACCTATACATAAACTATAACAGAAATTAAACAATACCCGACTCAGCAACCAGTGGGTCACAGGTGACATTAAACAAGAAATTGAACAATATCTACAATTCAAAGAAAATTCAAAAACAACTTTTTGGAATTTATGGGATGAGAACTCAGTTATTAGAGGAAAATTTATAGCCATGAACTGACACATTAGAAAAACATAACAGGGACAAATAAATAGCAAAATTTTGCATCCCATTGCCTATAAAAGGAAGAGCAAATAAAGACCAAAGGCAAAGAGAGGACGAAATCATAAAGATTAGAGCAGAAATTAATTCAATGTAGATGAAGAACACAGTTACCAGAATTAATGAATCAATATGTTGGTTCTTTAAAACATTAAATAAAATTGATAAATCCCTAGCTAACCTCATAAAAAAGGAAATAAAAAGTACAAATTACAAGCATTGAACAATGAAGAGTGTAATTACCGCACACCCAGTGGAAATTCAGAGGATTATCAAGAGTTACTTTGAGAATCTTTACTATCACAGACTAGAAGACACAGAAGAAATGGAGATTCCTAGAAAGCACAAATTACCATAACTGAATCAAGAAGATAAAATAACTCTCAATAGCCCAATAGCATCCAATGAAAAACAAAATAAAATAAAAAACTTACTGACAAAGAAAATTCCAGGTCCTGATGTATTCACAGTTGAATTCTACCAGCAATTTACAGAAGATATAATCCCTATACTCTTGAAACTCAACAATGAAATTGAAAAGGCAGCAATCTTACCAAAATTATCCCTGGAGGTATTATACTGATTCCACAACCAGGGAAAGGGACAACTAAAAAATGACAACTACAGGCCAATTTCCCTCATGAACATAAAACAAAAGCCCTCAGTGAAATCCTAGCAAATAGAATATAGCAAATCATCAAAAGATTATACACCATGATCAGGAAGAATTCATTCCAGTGATGCAAGAATGTTTCAATATATGCAAATCCATAAATGTAATACACTACATAAATAGAGCCAAATCCATAAACCACATGATCATCTCAAGATATACAAAAAATGATTTGAAAAAGTGCAACACTCCTTCATCTTCAGTGTCCTACAGAAAATTGGAATGGGGGCTGGGAAAATGGCTCAGTAGAATAAGCACATTGCAATACAAGCTCACCCCAGAAACAATGTCTATCATAAAGAAATCAAACAACAACAAATGTTGGAGAGGTTGTGGGGAAAAGGGAGCACTTCTCCACTG
Source organism: Tympanoctomys barrerae (assembly GCA_002564285.1). NCBI lineage: Eukaryota > Metazoa > Chordata > Mammalia > Rodentia > Octodontidae > Tympanoctomys > Tympanoctomys barrerae. Next base: position 1,342 of record NDGN011480367.1, read on the forward strand.
CTGGTGGAAATGTAGACTGTTGCAACCATTATGGAAATTAGTGTAGAGACTCCTCAAAAAACAAGGACTGGAAATCCCATTCAATCCAGCTGTCCCCCTAGTGTGCATTTTCCAGAGGAACTGAAAACATCATATCATAATGTTATACATGCTGCTATGATTATAGCAACACAATTTGTGATAGATAAATCCTGGAAACAACCAAAATGCCCACAAACTGAGGAAAGGATGAAAAAGATGTGGTATTTTAATAAAATGGAGTATTACTTAGCCATAAAGAATACTAAACTCAAAGCTTTTATATTTAAGTGGATGATACTTGAATGTATACTTATAAGTGAAATAAACCAGACCCACAGTTGTGAGTATTGTATAGTCTCGATGGCATAAAAACTCAAAAGAAGAAATAAAAAGAGAAAGGTATACCACAAGTAAAAGGAAAGCGAGAAATTAAGAATTAAACAATGAAGAGATGGCAAGAACAAAAGATAGGAAATGTGACAGAGACAAAACCATATATGTATAAGCAGAAGATGGTTAAGGAATGATCCTGAGAATCTTCAGCAGGTTTTTGAAACTAGTAGTTAATTGGTAGGATTCTCACCCTGACTAAGTACATATGGTGATACCTGTGAACTAAGCAACTTCATTAAATAGAAATTTGTAATACTAGGTTCATGCTTGGAATGCCTGTCATTCTGGTCTTCTAAATACGTATTGCTTATCATGACATATCACTTACTGCTACATTGTCTCTCAAGCAAATGTTTATTTAAAATAGAGTAATGAATGAAAACAAGAGACAAAAAGTGTCATAGGACTCTTCTGCTACAATGCTGTATATGACTAGACTTCTAAATTGTAGTGTAATAATATGTAATTGTTTATTCCAATTTTTCAAAACACTTCTTCTTTCTTTTTTCTTTTTTTTTCCTTCACATTCTTTAGGGATTGAAATATTAACATACCAATACTTGATGGAAAATACCTGTTCCATGATATGTCTAAGATATTTCATATTCAGACAGATAGTGAGGTTCAGCTCAACTGCCTATGTTGTAGGTAATAAGATCATTAAGCTTCTCTTTTTGAGCATTAACAACTTAAGTTTGTAGACTAAAAATTAAAGAAAAATAAGGGCTACAAGATAGCCAACATTTTGGCCCTAGTTTCACAAGGTCAGTGAGGACTCAGGACATAAGAGAACTTGTACTGTAACATCCTGTTCCTAACTGTTGTCCCAAATTTTCTGATCACAGAGATTATGGGGCCATGGAAGAAAGTGACCGATGATGTAGAGTGTGTGTAAAGAGAGTCACATGAAGAGAAAACTTTCTCTCAGGCTTTAACAGAGAGCAAATTAGTCATGAAATGGGTGTGACTCATTCGCATGTCTGACGCTGACAAAGGACCTACAAAGTGCAGTACAAGGTTTCAGGGTAAATCCTGAGGGGATTTGACTGCTTTTCAGATACAAAAGTTACATTTCTTCTTAGATAGCTCTTGCTTTATCTTGTTCTTTACCATTCAGAAGAAAAGTACAAAAATGAGATATAAAAGGTAAAGCCATATTAATATGTTGAGCTGTAAAAGGCTCAAGTTAACAACTTCTGACATTGCCAGGCCTACGGATAACTCACTACTATTATGGACTACTGAACTATATTGGATTATTTTGCTGAATACACTTACCTACAATATTTAAATGGCAATGGAATATCCTTTTCTGACAAAACTAAACAAAAAAAGGGATACAAATGAAGGGCCATTTTGTATCTGTATATACAAAATAGTTAGGATATATAGACAGCTACTTTCTCTTAATTCAATGAGAAGAATGATTTGTACTAACAGTGTTTGGATAGAATATCTTGTCTGCACCTTGTACTTTTAATAACCACTATGAAGACAATATGGAATGTATTATTTATTAAATCTCTCCTCTTAATCAGTTTGGAAACTTTGTCTCATTGCTGCTTCTCAGTAAGATTAATAAAAGAGGTAGAAAATGTAGTCACTGTGTTTCCATCACCACCAAAAATGTTTTAAGCAGATATGCAGTTGGAAGTTGAGACACTGTCATACTGGTGTCTACGTAAGCTGCTCCTCCTGTCTTAATTTACCTTCTGTTAGGTAAATCCTCAAAACAATTTCCTGTTCAAAATTCCCTATAACTCACAAGACTGATCCCCTGGCCACAGTCATATTCTGTCAACAAAGGCTCAACCTTCAGAGGGTTAGACACAGAAACCTTACCCCATGAAAAAGATTGGTGTCTCAAATGTGGTGCTGTCTCAGCTCTGAGCACCTCACTCCTTCACTGAGATGGCTTTTTAATATTTCCTGTATGTACTGGTGGGTACTTTCAGTCAGAATGAGAAGTTTAGAACTTTAATTAAGTGATTCAGGAAGACCAAGTCTCCTAGTTTTTACATATTCTCATCCTGCACAAGATGAGGGCATGAACATTGTGTGAATTGTACACACTCATCCCCAGTGAAGCTTGTTTAATATAAGGGAAGGGCAAGAAGCTTGATAGAAGGTTCAGCTGCTGCTTTTCTCTTTGCTTTTTGCTGTTTTCTTCAACCATGTAATGCTGATCTCTGTCATATACCACTCTGCCTGCAATAGAGTTAGGTATAAACCTAAACTTCCACAAATTGTGAGCTAAATATGCTTTTCCTTCTGTAAATTTGGGTGTTGGGTATTTTTGTCTCAGTGATAAGTGAAAAGTAACTGAGACAATAAGTGGTACCACAGAAGTGGGATAATTGCTGTGACTAATTGACCATGTCATTCAAGATCATTTCAGAACGGCTTATTTGAAGAAATCTGGAAGGTTTGGAGAAGTCACCTACTTGTGATGTACTGGATCTCCAGCAGCTCTTCTGTATGGGAGATTCTGGTCAGATCTCATAAGATCAGAATTTTGACAGAAATCCTGCCTGCGATGACCATGCTGGGAAGTTTTCATCTTGGAAGAAAGAGTGCATTGGTTGTAGGACTGCAGGTGATTTGTGCAATAGCTTGCAGAAATTTAGTCTGTATTTTTCTCTTTCCAAGAGACTTTGCCTGAGACTGTGATTAAGGGCAGTGGACTATTTAATGTTGTAAAAGAAATCATAAGGCAGTCTAATGTTGCAGCAGTTTCATGCCTATTGTTGGGGACTTTTAGTGAGATATATGTTGAGAGTCAAAAGCAAAAAGCCCAGCAGGATTATTTAAAATGTTGTGAGTTTGACCAGAAGAGAAATGCCAGAAAGACAGTGAACTGCAAACAGCTGAGATCTCCATTGCCTAGGAGAAGTAGAACAATAAAAATGTCCTGAGGCCATCAAAAGACATTTTTACTGCCAGAGAAGCCCAAAGGTAATGGACTTTGCTTTGAAGAGAAAGCAGCATAGCCCCATGTTCCTGAACATAGGCAGTGAACAAACTAGGATCCAGAAGGGCTGGGGCATAAAGAATTTGTACCTCAGAATCAGGTTCAGAATGTTCAGCAACCCAGGCACTTGACTCCAACAGCCAAGAGAGAAAAAGCCTTACTACTTCTCTAGCTGGTAGGAGAACTTATAATCACCCATATGGCATTGGTTTTAGGCAAAGGCAGAATGCAGCAGTTCCGAAGTTAAGAATTTCAACTGGATTTCAGACATCCTGGGAGGCCAGACAGATTGCCCAGCCCAATGTGTAAACTATAGGGAAGAAGCCTATTTAGTGGAAACCCTAAGATTGGGAAAGGCAGGAACATTGATTGCCTAAGAAATGATAAAAGGAGAGAGGAAATCCAGCCCCAGAGAACAGACAAAAGAGCTACCAACTGAAGTGCCACCGGGATTTGAGGCTTACCATTCAGTACAGATTGCTTCGGATATTGCACATGGAACTGCACAATTTGGTTTTTGCCCTTCTGGAATTTGGACTTGTTTTAGTACCAATTGTTTGTGTCAAGTTGTGTATACCTTTTGGAAATGTCACATTTATTATGTGCCTTTGAATGTTGGACATGTTTAATTTTTCATTTGTATAGGGGCTCACAGATAAGAGTTTGACTTGGATCTTGGAGGAGACTTGGGACTTGGACCTTATAGCACTGCGAAAAATTTTAGGAACTTGGGAACTCTTTGAGATGTACTCAAATACCTTTTGCATAAATAGATGTGCCTGAGTCACTGGGAGGGACCTTCCCAGGTACAAAATGTCATGGTTCTAATGTAATGCAATGTCCAGTTGTACAATGTCAAAAAGCATATCTCTGTACCTGGAAGCTGCTTTAAGGAAATGTCTGGTTGCCAAATTGACAAGGGATGGATTACACTAGTTCACACAATGTGTAAACATGGGAGGTTTAAAACTTTCACTACGTGACTCAGCAGAGAGCCAGGATTCTTGATTTGTAAACATCCTCATACTGTGCAAGAGGAGTTCAAGAACATCGTGTGATTTCTACAACCCGGCAGCAACGTAGCTGGTTTGTAACATAATGAGGGGAGAGAGGCTGGCTAGAAGCCACAGCTTATGCCCTTACCTTTGTTCTTCACTGTTTTCTGCCACCATGAACTGCTGCTCTCTGCCACGTGCCACTCTGCCTGGCAGTCAGACTTTATAGATTGAATCCTCCATTAAGTATGAGCTAAATAAACCTTTTATTCCTTAAATTTGTGTGTCAGTTATTTTGTCCCAGGAACAAATAAAAAGTAACTAAGACATTACAATACTGCAAGAAAAATAGTTTGCCTTGGTACTAGCAGTCCCAAACACCTCTTCCTCTTACTACATCAGAAAGAGACATACTCAGCAAGATTGCTTTTGCTGATGCATCACCCGAGGCTGAATGGACCTAACAAGAGACCTCAGACGTAGAGTTTTAGACAATTTCACATATTTACTGAGGGAAGACTGTAGAGAACTCCTGTGTCAGGCTCCAAATGACTCACATCACACTTGGGAATGTACAGATTAGGAGCTGCACTCTTCAATGAAGTGGGATATTCCTGCAAGTGCCTCCTGAGGAAGAGTTTGCCTCCTACGCTAAATTCTATTCTCAAACCCTATTTGGAAAGCAGGCTGACTACAGCACTGTACTGACCTCCTGGGACACAGGGTGTTGATGGCAGTGGATCAGCATAGGATATCCCCTGGCTTCAATACTGGTCAGTTTGAGTCCTGTCACCCTGCTGCACACTGAGGAGTTATCTGGAGCACATGGTTTTTGTGCTCACAGTTTCAGTCCAGGGCAGGGATGAATCTCCTGTAAAGCAGCAAAGAGAGCGTGTGTGCATAGCTGTGTCTGCTCAGGGCCTGGACCTCTTCCCTCAAAGCCACCATCTTGGGCCCCAATCTGTTGATTCTCTCCACTTCAAATTCCCCCCAAAATTTCCCCTTTAAATATCAAATGACATTACATTGCTTCCTTCTCATTACTCATAATGCAGAGAAATCTGTACTCACTAAACTCAAGAGACACTCAAAAATTGTCCAGTTACAAGCATTACCATGTTCTTCTAGAGAATGCTAAAGATCTAGACCATTTTAAGTGTTGGAAGTGATGATTTGGTGTGACTATGAACACCAATTAACTAAAACCTTTCTGGTTTTAAGCTGATAACTTGTCACACTTGGGATTGTGTAAGCTATTGCCTCCACTTAATTTTACCTTCCAGTTAACAACCTCTCAAACTCAATTGGCTCAGGACAACTCTTCAATGACCCAAATTCTGAGGCCCTAGAAATAATCTCAATATCCATTCAATCAAGTGCTGTGGCTCAGAGAGATGGAGACTCTATTATATGACGCCAAGACTACTGCCCCTAATTTTATGGTGTCACATCACTGAGAGCCACACTCTTTTTTTGGCATGGCATCATGAAATACATACAAGGACTTTGCCTTTCCAATGGACTTCTCTCAATTTTCTTGATCTTTCGAAGTAGGAGAAACAGACTGTTCCTGTTAGAGTGGGTTGGTTGGAGTATAAACCCCTGGAGCCATTACACTGAAGTACATTTCTATTCTTACAATATTTTGACCAAGGTACAGCTATGTTATAGGTTGCTAGACTAGGCTCACAATTGCATTCCTCCTGCCTCAGCTTCCTAGAGTCTTGGAATTATAGGCATGAACTACCATGCTTTGTCAACAGTCACTACTTTTTAAAGCACATTATATGTGCTTGCTGATCCAGGACAGATTGAGTTCAACCTGCTGGATGAGAGAAAGACAAAAACAATTTGACAAGGCTACTGAGTCCAAGTAAGTAGTGCTAAGGAGAGACAAGCCTGAGATTCTTCTGCTAAGCAGATACAGCAAAGTGTGGTGCACCCAAAAAGCAGTAGCACAATAGCTCATCCCCATTTCTTCAGGAAACTAGTCTCTAGGAAATTAGGCGGTGGCTCTGTGTTCACAATGTCTACTGTTCTCTACTCTGTGGGTTTCCTTTGTTATAACTCATGGTAATATTATAAGTATCAAAACTTAGGCATACTTTCCTACACATACTCTAAACCACCACTCTCAGAGCAATAAATCATGATATGAAGTCACATGTTTATGTGTGAGCAATGAAGTCTTCCTGGATTTCTCCCTAGAAGTTCGACTTGCTACTACTCTCAATGCCCAGATGCAGAACTTCACACCCTGTATTCCCACAGCAAGTATTAGCTGAGCTGCACTTGTAAGAAGAACAAGGGGGCATCTCCAGTGTTTCTTCCTCAGCAGCAGCCAAATTCACCTCCAGAGGCTTTGAAACTTTGAGAGCTGAAGTCTTGTAGGGAGAACTGTGAGATATGAACAGGAAGTGGCGGATGCTCCTCAGTTCCACAGGTATTCATGTCTAAGTCCTTAGAAGACAGCAAGCACTCTAATTTCCATGACCAGGAAGACACACACATTTCCAGATCTTGTGAAAACACTTCTCTTTGAGGTACCTGACATTAGATTTAGCAAATATAACTCTCTGCTTTATATCATCCTACATGATCCAAAATTTCAAGCCAGATTTCACAACATCTTTTATGCCCTTGGCTTGTCTGAGAGCAAAGGGCTTTGAATGCAGTGTTGTAACATCTCTGAATTGCATAGTTCCTCAAATCATAGCCAGTTAAGGAGCAAATGCGAGTATGAGGTCAAGTGGAAGGGCACCCTCCCACCTCTATTCACCGAATTCCTCCCATCTACTGATGTTGCTTCACTGAGAAGACCTCCTTTGTGGACACACAATGAAATAGCCACCAACCAGCAGAATTGTTCTGAGGCCAATGGCATAAGAGTGCCACACAACACTTGTGCAAGCCATTGTCTCTCTCAAGTGCACAAATGGGAGAAATACAAAAGGATCCCTCACATGTGAACTACTTCCTCTTCTCCATCTCCAATTTTCTTACAAATTGAAGCCTTTTCATCATTTTATAGGAAGTGTCACCATGATATCTGGGTTCTCAGCAAGATGGACACAGAAAATATGTTCAGAGATGTGAAGAAGGGCTAAGAATTGTCAACTTTCTTCCTCGATCAGAAGGCTTTCATTTTCTGTGACTCCATAAAAGAGAATAGAAATCAAATTCAAATAAAGAGTGATCAACTGTTGCCACATTTGTCTCAGAGGATGAGACATCCGACTGAATTTGGACCTACAGAGCTCAGAACGTATTTTTCATGATGGGGCCAAGCAACTATTTTTCCTCTTCTTCAATACACTCACGTTTGAGGGAATTTTGCTTTTTCATGCATGAGCAGACATGGTAGAACAAGACTCTTGTAGCATTATGTTGCAAAACAAGAGCTCCATACCACAACCAGCACTCTGAACTAAACGGAATCCACTAACATTTTCTGCTTTAACAAATCAGTGTTCCCTTTATGAAATGTAGGAGATGTCTGCCACAGAATGCTTGGGCTGCAATGTGGAGCAGGACATTTATGGCCATGATGTTCTTTGGTGAGTGAGGAGACAGACACAGGAAAGACTTTGACACCTAGATCCCTTAAATTTGTATAAATCTTTCTCACTGACCACACAGACCACAAAGCAGAAACATCTTTGCATATTGTATCAGCTTGCCACTTGCTAAAATTAAGATGACAGAGTGTATAGTTGGATAGAACCCACCAATCAAGCTCCAAAACAAAATGTACAACCTCCGATATTGTGAATCTTGAGTGGAGAACACAATGATAGTGGTGTAGTAACAGACGTAGAGGATGAGAACAGACAGAATGCTCATGATTGCCTTGAGTGGGGCACTGAAGCAGTGGTCCTGAGTACCTGAAGTAATAGTTCTCATCTTCCAGACATGTCTCCCCAGGGAAGATACCAAGAGCAGAACAGCGATAAAGAAGATACTTAATGGTATAATAAGATGGAAAACCAAAATAGAAAGTGGTAAAGTGACTATTCTTTTCATATGAGTTTCATTACTGGAGAAAAAGTTTTTCAGAAATGTTTGAGTAATAGTCCATAAGTAATTTCTGTGCATGCTAGTACCATTAGCTGCATACAATATAGAACCCAGGATCAACCAGGGCACCAACTTGGAAATATTCCTCTTCAGCCAGAAAAACAATGGGTGTTGAATGTCGGCGATCTTAGCACAATAAAAAACATTAAGCCATGTGGCCATCCAAAGCCCCCAAATATTTGTAAATGTAAAAAGTATATTAACCACATGGAGTACTGAATGTTTGATGAGAGAGAAAAGAGCCAGGGGTAGAAGGAAGGAGAGCACGTCCCGACAAATCCTCGAAATTGCCAGGCAGGAAATGATCAAATCCAGAGGATCCATTTGTCTTTGCCTGATGAAGACCACCACATTTAGCACCACGATGAAGCCATTTATGAAGATCCCAGTAAGAGACTGTGCTGCTACTATAAAGTAATGAATAATGACGTCATATGTTAGCATGTTGTAAGAAGGGGTATCAGCCATTTCCTTAACAAGTACAGATTTTCAGACAGTTTCAATCACTTCTCTGTTCTTGTTCAGCTACAGTAGGACAGCTGTATGACCATGACCTGAATGGCAAATGCTATGAAATGGGTAGGCAATGTGCACTTCTTTTTATCGCTGTTTTCTCGGTTTAGTTCTGAGATATGCAAATAAGAAAGAGATAATTTGGTAATGCTTTGCTTCTTGCTGCTGAATTTCCATTCTCTAGTTCTTTTACATTTCATGATGCAAATAAGCAAATAGTTGAACTGGATACTTTTGGGTGGCTGCTGGAGGATCAGCCAGAGCTCTTCACCCTTCAAATCCACGATAATTAAGTCTATATGATAAACTTGGGGATTAACGTCATATTACCAAGATATTCTTTAAGGCACCTTAGCATATAATTTCCATTTTTGTTATATCCCATAGTGCATAATAGAAGAATCCCTAATAGCAATTCTCTGTTGTTTAAAGGCACAGAATATGCAAACCTCCTACAATTGCAAGCAGTTATATAACAAATATTTAGGGTCAAATCCTGAGTCATGTCCATACAAAAGTGAGTCAGTAAAGATTTTATGTATGTGTAGACACAATTTCTCAACCCCAAAATGAGAACAAAGGACAGAATTTGTTGTTGGGTGATATTTGAAATTTGCTTCTGTTATTCTTCTCTCATTGCTGAAACAAATACCTGACATTCTAAGTGTAGGAAGGAATGTTCTATGTACCTAGCAGTTAGGGGAGGTTTCAGTCCACACTCCAATGGCTCCAAGGCAGGGAGCTGCAATTCATGTCAGAAGAAATCATTGAGGAGCAGAGGAGGAGGAGCAGACATAGTATTTTTGATGTCTGGCACTCTCTACCTTCCACAGCGATTGGGAAGCCTGGAAATTCTACAAAGAAGTGGAAATGGCTTCTGTGACGATCTGAGCTCCTCAGAAATGGCATTACTGTCTTGCTCAAGCTCCCCCAAGCAAGTCACTCAGAATCCTTGCTCAATGCTTTATGCAAAAGCCACTTAGTCTACATGCAAGAGTTGCCAAATTACTAACAGTTTCCTCAAAGATGAAAAGTCCACATCTGTAGTCTCCAAAATCTATAGCAAATGCTTAGCTCTGAGCCCCTGTGCAAATGAAACACCAAACACGTTGAACAATCAAAAAAAGGAGATAAGCACTACCACTCCAAAAAGTATACAGAGCAGGGTATGAACCACTGGGAGCAAAACAAGTGCAATATTCAAAAGGGCAAACATTAAGTACCATAGTTCCACAGAGAACATCTAAAAGAATCTGCAACATTTTGTAAGCTCCAAACGCATTACATGGGAGGAGCTTCCAGCTAACCTGCGCATGTGGGACCAGTCCCAGCCCAGGCGCAGCGTGGGCCAGACCCTTTCCCAACCTCTTGGGACACACCCCACCACTCCGCAGCACATCCACGACCCTTCCCACCGAGTAGGAATTTTGGCCGCATTCTGGGAACCCCGAGACCCAGTCCCAGCCCAGGTCCGATGAGTGGGTGGGAGAGCTTCCTGCTACCCTGCGCTGGCGGTACCAGTCCCAGCCCAGGGGCAGCGTGGGCCAGACCCTCTCCCACCCCGTTGGGACCCCCCCCAAAACTCCTGAGCACCTCCCAGACACCGCCTGCCGAGAAGGATTTTCTGCCGTATTCCAGGAACCCCCAGACCCAGGCCCAGCCCAAGTCCAGTGAGTGTGAGGGAGAGCTTCCTGCTAAGCTGCACCTTCAAGACCAGACACAGGCAGGCACAGCGTGGGCCAGACCCTCTCCCACACACCTTGGGACGTCCCCAATCACTCCAGAGCACCTCTGCCACCCCGCCGGCCGAGTAGGAATTCCTCTCCCCCCTACACCTGCTTGCCCGCTCCAGGCACAGATAAGGCCTGGCATATATGCCTGTGATGTAACCCAGCAGCTGCAATCCCTGCAGAGAGTGTAGAGGATAGATCCAGCCAGCTAGTCCAGAGGCAGAACATCTTGCCACAGAGGCATAACAGGTTCACCCTCAAGGGCAGCACTGGGAAGGAGATGAGCACAACAGCCAGACCCAACTCAGGCACAGCTGGATAAGTCCAAACTTTGTAGATATGCACTTGGAGAGCTGTACTTCAGTACTTAGGAAGGTTATAACTACAGCAAAGATCTACAACAAAGGGCAGAAGACAGTGCTACACAAAATGATGAAAAAGAACAAAATGCAACCTCAGAACTCAAGCCCACCCATAACAAGTGCAGAGGACACTAACAAAGAACAAATTGGAAATGACACAGCTGAAAGCAATGAATCAATGGCTTCTAACATAAAGAAACAGCTGCAGAAAGGTATAGAGAACCTCAGAATGTAAATAAAAAAATAAATCCCTGAATTAATAACATCTGCACTAAAGACTCAAATGCAGAAACATATGGAGAAAGCCCAGTGCCCAACCAGAACAAGTGCGGAGGACACTATTTCAGCTGAAATGCATGAATTAATAGCATCAATAGTAAATAAGCAACAGCAGAAAGATATAGAG
>NDGN011480374.1:0-12748 GCA_002564285.1 Tympanoctomys barrerae
TAAACAGGCTTTATTAACTGACAAAAAGTTTAAAGGATAAGAAAGTATTTTGCATAATGAGCTGTATACAATTCTAAGAATGTTATGGGTACATGAAGTAATAGTGTGGCTTTTGGTTACTCTCATCTTAGGTTGAATGAAATAAAATAATTTTAATTATCTTTGAAAACATTCTCTGTGAGTTAATTCTAGGAAAATCTTTTATTCAAACGCACAACTAATACTTCCATCTTATCCTAATATCAACACAATGACAGAAATCATAATAATGGCTAGTAATTAGGAAGATAAGTAATACTTGCGAAAGCCAAACAAACCATGAATCCCAATTTTCTTCCAGCTATATGTTCCAGAAAAATTTATGAGAAATTACACACTATGAAGAGATGTGAACAAAATCAACTGAATTGTGAATTTCCTATTTTTCACACCTATTTCCTATAACATAGTGGAAAGTATAAGAAGTGGTGGATAAATATTGGAGGTCTGTGGGTGTTTCTGATATGTGCAAATTTTCAAATTCAGGAGACTTATTGGTGGTAGTTGATACAGTTTAAATGTCTATTGACAAGTGATGTAGCTTTTGATGAACTATATTTTGGCTCTGGACATGCGTCTTGTGTCAAATTTATCCTCTATGTTTCCTGGTGGGTTGTTCTTTTAGAGGGATAGGAGAGTAGAAACCTACTATTTAGCACAGCTTGGAGGGTTTCCAATTTGGCTTTTTGCTTTTATTTTCTCTGCTGTTCCAAAAACTGTGCCTATGCAAATATGCTCCCATGATAATTTTCATGGGTTGTTCATTTTATGAGAGCATAGTACTTTACTGGTCTGTCTCAGTTACTTTGTACTTATTACTGGGACAAAATATTCCACACCCAAAATTAAGAAAGGAAAGGTTTATTTAGCTCACAGTTAGTGGACGTTTCAGTCCATACTCCACTGGCTCCAAGGCAGACTGCAGTAGTTCATGACAGCAGAAAACGGAAGAGCAGGGGAAGGAGCATCAGCTGTGGCATCTAGCAAGCCTCTCCCTTCCTTCCACAATGACTGTGAAGACCGGAGCTCATCCAAGGAAGCGGTGAGCTGAAGCCTTCCTCATCCCCTTTATATGCTGTTTTTGTACTGAGTCACTGTAGGGTGGGCTCTCCCCCTCCATGAGCTGATCCAGCCAAACTTCCAACCTCTCAAGTTAACACAATGTATTAACCACCACATCTTCAAAGTAATATTTTAAGGATTTTTGATAGCAAATTCTCTGATAATAGCAAACTCTCACCCTAACAGTTCTTTTAAGCACAAATGCTAGACACATAAAGTGGTTTGCTATCTGTATACTTGGATGTTTAAAATTCTTCCAATATTAGCAGATTTTTTTTTCTGTTTTGGGTAAATCTGGTTTTGCCTGGCTGCATAATTGAATGATTTCTGGTCCCTGCTGCCTGTTGTTTCCAAATGGAATATAAATCATGAGTACTAAGAGGACTGCACGAAACTGACCCAGTCACAAATTTGCTAGATAACTCGTAATGGGATTTTTTTTCAGCAGTAGGACTAAAGAATCATGAAGTATTGAAAAGTTGATAAAATATACATACTCAAAATTACAAAGCATGTATGATTGAAACATTCTGAAATTTGTAGACTTTTTGCACTGAATTTCTATCACTCATAATAAGAATAAGGTTTATTCTTAAATCATGCTTATAAAATGGCACCATTTGAAGCCCTTTTCATAGGTTTTACAGTGAGAAGCTATATGCATAGGGTTAAGGACCAAGTCCTGGAGGTGGGAAGTGGGGCTTTTTGAGTTCTAGCTTTCCCTTTGTCACATTGGGAAAGATGTTGAACTTCTCTGCATGGCGTGTTTCCTCATCCAGAGAATGAGCTCATGATGGTAGTCTGTCTTCTAGAGAGCCATTCTAGAGAGAGAGCCATTCATTTTTCTGTGGGTGGTCACAGAGACCTAGGAAGGTTAGCATCCAGCTCAATGTCCACAAAGATGAAGAGGCAAGGAAGGGCTGGGGTTCACTCTCACCTGCTGTGTAATCTACCTAAAGTCTTCAAGGTCCAGGAAGGCTTTAGGATGAGCATGAGGGGAAGACACTGGGATGCAGGTTGTATGTGCTGTGATCTGCTCTTGAACAGTGCTGCCTCTGTGATCCCATGTGGTAGACATGAACACCAAAGTATTTGAAATGTCAGGTAATGAACAGGAACCAGTGGTAAGTGAAAATTTGAAGAGTAAGTAATAATTTTGCTCTGCTCAATATTGCAATCTCTACATCTCTTTTATCTACAAACTGGGATCAAAAATACAGAAATACTTAACATTTTAAAATTATTGTATAGTAAAAGTTATATTACTATCAATCCCCCTTGAAGTACTCTTGTTTGCTTCAAACACATTTATTTAATTATTCATACCATTGTCTGAAGTAGTGGCTGCCCTGCATCAATTTGGAATATTTACCTTTCATGGTCATATTCGGTTTGGGGAAGAGTTACAAGTCATATCTTGCCGACCTACTGAATAAGGTGGATGAGAACACACTGAAGTGTCTTTATGAGCTTCTATTTCTACTGGACTGGCATTTTGTAGCAGCAGTCAGTATGTTTAGTCATACCTTATAAAGCTATCCACAAAGAGCCAAAAATGATAAGTATTTTAAGGGGATTAACAGCAAAATTAAAGGAAACATGGTAGAATAAGATGAATACACAGAGGGGAAAAACTAAAAGTGCTTGAAGACCACTACTTCTATCAGAGTCACCATATAGTGATGCTCTGACTTCATGGAGAAGAACAAGTACAGTTGTATTTAGAGCTCTTGGGAGGCACATGTGTAATATCAGCTTCAGGGTGTATCAAGTAGCAAGATAATGATATTTACCATGATCTAATGGTTTTTACAAGCATCTTCTTTAGTGAGTGCCAACAGTTTCTTATGACCACTAATGTAAAAAATTAAAACAAAACAACCTGTGCCTGTCTCTGTATTAGTTGATTAAGGCTACCACAACAAAGTGATGCAGATCAATGCCTTAAACAACAGAAATTTTATTTTCTTGCAGTACTGGAGTCTGGAAGTTTGACATTGAGGTATTGGCTTCTTATGAAGACTCTCCTTAGCTTGGGGATGGTCATCTCCTCCATGTCCCCGTATGTCTATGTTCTGATCTCTTCTGAGAAAAGCAGGAGCCATGGTAGGTTGGGTGGGGCTCATGTGGAGTCCACCCTTTTTGTCTCCAGAACTTCTGAAAAGACCTTAGTTCCCAATACAGCCTGGCTACATTCAAAGGGTATCAAGGAGTTAAGGCTGCACCACATTAACTGGAACATCAACCAGTCCATACATATAGTTATATCTACATTTACTTCCACATCTCTCTGTATATTTGTGGGTCTTAGGCAAACTCAAAATTATAACAGTGAGCACTCCTCTGGCTCCTTTTGTATGATGACAAAAGGGTACATATTTCAATTGTATTCCCCCAGTTTAATTAGCACGTGGCCTTCTAGCATGGACTCATCAAAATTGAGCATCCTCATAGCCAACTGTTACCTACTTTTCAGGCAATGGAAGGGAGGGTTAGCATGGCCAGGGGAAGCCATGGGGCTGCTGACAGAAGGTTTGTGCTGCACCAGATCTGAAGAGGAGCACTGTGGGCAGCAGGAAAGAGACTTACACTGTAAGCATCCTCTGGCCTCAGTTCTTTGATGCTCTTTGAGGCCTGTCCTGAAGGCTAGGACACTTGTCTACACACAGGAGGGACAGACATGAATGTGGGACAGTTATTCATTCCTTTGACACAAGCAGTTTAGCTTAAAGTAGAATGTACAGGATTCTCTGGTTTTTGTTTTTAAGGAAGTTCATCCAGGAATATGGCCTCTCCCATCCAGCTGCCTCCCTCTCCCTCTGCCCCCTTACTCCTTTCTTTCTACATCTCCTCTGTCATTTATAGAGTGAGGCCTACACATACTGTGGACTCTGCTTGTCCTGTGGGAGACTCCAGTGACTCAGAGGCTCTGCCTTGCGTGTTTCATTCTGCCAATCTATTCCCTGTCTGGTCATGGGTATGTTTGCAGTCATCGCTTTGCTAGTTCATTGGCAAATCTGAAAGCCACTGAGGCTAGCAGTGTCGTAGGCCTGCCCTCCTTTCAAAGTTTCCTGCCTGTCTGTAGACCTGGCAACACTTTTCATCGCAGGCTGCTGGCTCTTGACTGGTCAGGCAGGATGTTGTCACCTCACTCCGTCTTGCCTGCCAGCCTGCTTTATTATTTTTTCCCTTTTTTGAGCTGTTTCTTCTGATTCCTCCCACTTCTTCCTATTCCCATTTGGACTCCTTTCCTGATTCACATTGATCATCTCGGATGAGACGACTTAGTGTGCAAAAATAAAGTTTCCCTGCTTCTCTCTGCCCACTGTTGTTTATTCCAGGGAATAAAGACATTTCCACCATTCCACGTGGAACCAAGGGTACAGAAAAGGGGTTTTTGTACCTTCTACCACCTCACTGGCCTAATATCACCCTCAGCCTAAAGCTATTTTCCAATTACTAAACATTCAGCCAACATAATTATTTTTTAAGTGAAGAGTGGGAAGGGTACAGAGGATAGAGGATGAGATTCCATAATTAGGTTTAAATCTTATCTATATGTTACGAAGTGTTTTATTCATGTCTAGGAATAGATTCAACACAGGAACATATTCTTTTTTGTAAATGTTATTCTTATAACATCATTTCATTGGGAAGAAAAAGTGAGACAAAAAATTAAATCACTTATCACAGCCGAAGTGTGTATCCTCCCGACTGCCTCCCTTTGCACCTGCAGTCCAAATCTGATTCATTCCTCATGACCTTGCAGAGCCCCACCTTCCAGGATGCAGCCTGGTTCCCTTTGAGCTCCTTCAGGGCCCCTACAACAAGCACAATCAGGTGCCTAACAGGGACTCACTGGAAGCACAGGGAGTGGATCAAAAGAAGCACTTTCTCCAGGCTCCTGGAATCCTTCCCGAGTGCTACTCTGGTGAACTTGTGCAGATCAGTTGTTCTTTGAGGAGAGGGACTGTGCTTCACTGTGTCCCCTCCATATTGACCTCCATTACCTGCTGCAGAAATGGTATCTTCAAATAGCTTTTGTTTCAATGCTGTTGCTTTTTGCTTAACAGCATTGTCTATTGGGCATCACCTTTAGAAAGCTGACTTTGTAGAAGCCAAATTTTTATTGTAAGTAAATTTGAGAGAGGGTTGTTTTTCATGCATTTTGAGCAGACAGGTAAATTCTCAGCCCCTTGGTGCTTCGTTTGACCCAGCCACATTCATTATTGGCAGCTGCTCTGCGTCTGACACTAAACCAGTGTTCCTGCCTGAGGCGAGTTCAGAGCCCTCGGGGAGGCCTTGCTGCCCACCCCTGAACTGGCGTCTTTCCTCGGAAACCAGCTGGCCGCAGGTGATCAGCAGGTGTGTGTGTCTCCTGCCAGCCTCCTCGACCTGTCCACGTGGCGTTGCCACCTGCTGCTCCCCCAGCGCAGCCCCTCCTGAACAGTGCAAAACTGCTGCTCTCCTCGGCGTCCCAGTCCACCCTCTGGTATTTAGAATAGAATAGATTTTGTTGTAAGTTAGCAGAAATAACTCCAAAAGTCTGCACTGTGCTTTTTCAGGAAACCTCAAACTTCCCTGCTTAAGAAATAAGGTTCAGAAAGGACATAAATCCTGGCAAAGATAACGGCAGGGATTTGAAGCAATGCTTTAGCAAACCAGTCACCGAGGATTCTCGTGTCAATTCACTGACGCGTACCGCGGCAGAAGCACCCCCAGCCTGCCTCCCCCATGTTCCGAGTGCTGTGCTGCCGCAGGATTCGGTCTGTCGTGCAGAGCCCGTTTTGGATTCGGTTACAGCAGGAGAGTGGAGCAGGCGATCCTCGCCTTCCCATCGCGCACGAAGGCGGCGAGGAGCTGCTTCAGGGAGCCTGTTCCTCCGCGCAGCTGCGAACCCCAGTCCGCGCGGGCTCAGCGAGCAGGGCTTTCACCCGACAATGTGTGGGGAGGGGTCCTGAGGCGCCTGCTGGTCCTCCGAGCGCGGGGGAGGGAGGGAGCTGCGGGCCGGAGCACACGGCGAAGCCGCGGGAGCGCGGACCCGCTTCCGCTCGCGGCTAGTGGGGGCTCTGGCCGGCGGCGCACAGCCCGGGCAGAGGGTGCTGGCGGCGCGTCCTGCGGCATGCCTGCGCCGATCTGAGCCAGCGCCCAGCCCAGCCTGCACTCCGGCGCCGCGGACTGGCTCCGGCACGGCTGTGTCAGTCGGCATGAATGCTCAGCTCTAGGCTGCGGAACAGCCTCCGGACTACATGGATCGCGCTGCTTAATCAGCCGAGATCACTGCCAGGGAAGCTTTCGGAGCTCCATCCGCGCTCGACTGATGTGACAACTTCGTGGCTGGCTGTTTACTTCCCTGGGTCCCGGGGACTCCGTTCTGCAGCGCAGCCACCCCTGCCACCCGGCCGCCCTGAAGCCAGCCTTGAGGACTCTTCCGAAGGTGTCCCCAGGAAGGGGGAGCGCGGAGGGACTGCAAGAGAGCAGAAGCCCCCAGCTGCTCACCCTCTCGTGACTGCCTGCGCTGTGGGGTTCTGAGAGGGACCGTGCGCTTTCCGGGGAAGCATGCAAGTCTCCATAGCCTGCACTGAGCACAATTTGAAGAGTCGGAATGGTGAGGACCGACTTCTGAGCAAGCAGAGCTCCACCGCCCCCAATGTGGTGAACGCAGCCCGGGCCAAATTCCGCACGGTTGCTATCATCGCGCGCAGCCTGGGGACATTCACCCCCCAACATCACATTTCTCTCAAAGAGTCCACCGCAAAGCAGACTGGCATGAAATATAGGTATGGATGTAAGATTCCCTCTGCCCGGGGTTTCCGTGTTCTGTGCAAGTGCAGGCAGTGGGGGCAGTTCATGGCTTTTGAAATGTGACTTACTTATGGTGGGTTGCTTAATTTAGAATTCTCAGGTGGTTTTAAATAGCTTTTTAGGAGGAGTGTGTGTGTGTGTGTGTGTGTGTGTGTGTGTAAGTTTTTAAAAACTGTGGCCCGTTTTGAATAGACTAAGTGTTGTGAACACTCCAGGAGCTATAGAAATTTCAGTCTGCTGAAACCGACACACATAGTTGCTGGAAACTAGCATTTTGATCAGGACATTTTTTAGAAGCATTGTTTTCTATTTTACTGTAAGTAGTTTCTGCGATTATAGTATCAAAACTACTTATCTAGTGCTGGGTTTTCTCTTTTGAAAGATCAATGCCTAACGCTACAGACACAAAATTTTTAATCAACTTTCGATGTAGAGGAAATACCTCTAAATTAGATTGAGCACTGTCATATGTAAATCTCAATTACTGTGAGAAATAAAATGCAGATGTGAAATAAGGAAGAAAGGTAGGCTGTTGCCATGCTGCCAGTTTCTTCAATTTTTTAAGCATTTTCTTCCTCTATATTGTTCTTGGAAGATGGAAATCTTCCTAATAGTTGACTTTTAAAAATAGAGAATGACTTAAATTTGATAAGTGAAAAATTTAATTATTCAGTTACGTGGTTCCTGCTTTCCTATTTGTGCTTTGCACCAACCCTTCTTGACTCTATTTCTTTAAAACTACTCTGGTTCTAGTTTCTAAAACTAGATATAGAGGAGAAAAGCTGAGAAAACTTCCAAAGATTTTTGTCACTGTTAGTTGCAAGTAAGATTTTGCTCATTATTTACATTTAAATGTCTCTCATCTTATTTAGGAATCAGGCTTTAGGGTAGAATGAACGTCATGTGATTAAAATAATTCACACCTAATATTGTGCTGCCTATGTGGAGTTGTGGAAATAACCATTTAAACCTATTTCTATCAAAGATGTTCTTGAAAAGTTTCTTTGCAGAGTTATGGGACAGCTTTTCCGTGCAAGTAGTAAAGCAATGTTATTTTGATGTATTTTTGAGCCATTGAGAAAGAAAGCTCTTAAGCTCCAAAACAATTGTAGCTAAAGCTCTTTGGTCAACTACAGCACAAACTCTGAACCATAGCAACTCAATAAAGTGTCAACAACACTTCTGTCTTACCTGTTACTGCCCTGTTGGAGGGGGAATCTCACAATGACAGTTCTCTAAATGAGTCCGCAGTCTCTAATGCACTGGCCCTTCCCACCGCTGCTGCGGTGGCACACACCCAGCTCCTGCCCTCTGGACGTGGTGCTGCCCTCTCTGCATGCATTTCAGCTGCTGAGAAGACAAGCTGCTGCTTCCCTCTGGGAGTGAAAGTGGTATGGATGTTGGTCTCCAGCATTTGGTGGCACTATAAACTTTCTTATTGTAAATCAGAAGATCAAAAGTATCAGTATTCATTTACCATGGCAGTGTTTCACAGTTGCTTGAGAATGGCTGCTGGAAGACTTTGGTCTTAGGAAGGCATTTAGAAGTCAACCTTTCTATTTAGGTTTTTCTGTCAACACAGCTCAAGTCAGATTGACAACTGTTTCTGTTTTCCAAAAGCTCAATGTGGGAGCAAGATTCTCTCAGGTATCTTTCAGTATTGGCAACCAAGGACAGCTCTTCTGCTATAGCAAGTTAGCCATCAAGGTCTCCAGTATATGTGGTCATGGTTATATCTATTATTCATGGTGACTAAGTAAGAGGCTTTCTTCCTACCTCTCTTATTCTGAACCACTCTGTCTGTGACAGTCAGGTAGGGTGTGTGTTTGTGTGTGTGTATGTGAATTTGATTTACCCCCTCTTTTCAATTCTACACAAAGTGACCTTTATGAAAGAGATTATGAGACAATGCTAAATATATGCCAAGGTTTCTTAGGGTTGAAACGTAGACTTTATGTTTCATAAGAAATGACAAATATTTTTATTAGTTGAACTGTCTTTTTTCATTGCTGTCCCTAAAATATGATATGCATATGTAGACTATTTGTTAATGATAACAAATAGTAGGAAATAAAAATAATACCGTGAGATAAGGAAGGTGGCTGGTTTAGGTAAACAATCTGGAGAATATATAGAGGAACCAGGAAGGGAAGTTAGCAACTTACTGTGGGCCTCCAATGCTTATCCTTAAGGAGTTTTCCACAGGTAGAACTTCCAGGAGCGGACCCACAAACCCATTAGAAGATAAAACATACTGTTTTTCCATTTTTTCCAAGGAGTGTGTTTATAGCTTTTATAAGAATTTGAAGTATCTACTAGTCAAGAAAACATCCAAGCATCGTCACATGAAGTACTCATTTAGCCAACAAAGGTTCACTGAACTCTGTGCCACCAAGTGGACTAGACCTGGTGCACAAGGTACATAAGCCAGATGAGATGTGAGGCTTATTTCAAGCTGGGGAAACAGACCATAAATAAGGAAAAAACAATCCTATTATGAGGTAGTCCTGTGAAGACCCCTATTGGGGTAGAGCCATGCGTAGATAGAGCCATGCGTAGGCCAACTTAATTTCTTCATAGTCAGGCCACCAATGCTGCTTTTATTCCAAGATTAATGATTACATCTCAGGGCATGAATAATTTGGCCATATCTGTTGCCCATTTTGTTACCCTGATGGACATCTTTCACATCCAGTCCTGCTCTCAGGAGCTACTTGGCAGTGGAGAACCTAATCAAAACCCTGAAAAATAAGTCGAATGCCTTTTTCTTATATAATGTCTTATGATATTTCAATATTAATTCATAGCATCATTGCCTTTTTCTTATATGTCTTACAATATTTCAATATTAATTTATAGCACCATCTAAAATTACCATCCATTTATCAAACACTTATGAAACTGAGATTTCAGAAAGATATATGCTGATGGAAAGCATCTGAATTCTACAAGAAAAATGCTCAAAGCTACTGTTATGTTTTCACCACCACTTTACAATAATCTTTCTTTAAATTGATTTTTGTTTGAAGGCTGAAGATAAAAGAAAAGGCACTAAAACATTCATCCATTCAAATGTTAATATTAATTCAAGAGAATAAGAGTCCACATAATGTTTCTCCCAGAGATTGTCCTAAATGTAAATCGCCGGACTATTCTGTTTTCTTGGAGTTTTTCTGGTTGTGCTTCATTAGTGCTTATGGTTACATTTATTTATTTATTTATTTATTTATTTATTTATTTAGTACAGGGTCTCATTGCACAACTCAGATTCATAGTGATCTTCCTATTTTCAGCCTCCCCAGTGCTGGGATTACAGGTGAGTGCCGCCACACCTGGTATCAGTGGCAGGCTCAGCGGGCTTGGGGGCGGGGCTGGCAGGGCATGTGGTTCTGGGGATCAAACCATGGCCCCTGCACTTAGTCCACTGAGCTATCTTGCTGGCCCTAAGTTTACTTTTAGTTTTGCATGTGTTTTTAGTCTCAGATTTAATCACACCAAATTCTAGAACCATACACATGATAGATGTAGAGTGGCCTTTCATCCTAAGAGCAAATCACCTAGAACAAAAGTTAAGGGAAGTTGGTTTGGTTTTGCTTACTTGTTTGGATTTTTTTTATTTTGTTTTTGGATAATTGTTTTTAGAATGATTCCACTACTTTGTTTGACATGGTTTCAGAACTTATTATTTCATGTTAGAGCACATTTACATTGATAAGCACCTGCCCTTCCTATTCTGAAATCCTTGCTTAAATTCTAAAGCAACTTGAATATCACTGAGCCAAATTTCATTGAGAAAAGTTTTGTTTGAAGTATGCATGTCTGAGCCTGGGTGTGGTGGCACATACCTGTAATCCCAACTCTTGGGAGGCTGTAAACAGGCAGATCACTATTAGTCCAATCTAGTAGTGAGACCCTGAGCACCCTGTAGACCCTTCCCCCCCAAAAAAATAGCATGCACATCTGTGGCAATGTAATCTTGGCTTTGTTGTTATCTGCTTTGATAATTTTAAGAGAATTCTTTATTAAAAAGAAATATTGTATGAACCATAATTTTAAAATTGGACCAAAAACTTAATTTTTTCTCTTAAAAGTTTTAACCATATCGTAGAACTAATTTTTGAAATAACTATAAATTCATAGGCATTTGCAAGACAATGTACAAAAATTTTCTGTGTATGCTTCTATTTCATGTTTCTCTAATGGTTACATCTTGTGTAACTACAGCATGAAATCAAAATGAACAAAGTGATGCTGTACAATCCAAAGAGTCTATTCAGATTTTGCCAGCTATACATGGATTTATTTGCATATATTTATATGTCTAGGTGGTTTTCCCACATGTATAGATTGGTGTAGCCAGACCACAATGAAGAGTCATAATTTTTCTCTAATCACAGCGCTCCCTCACGTTCTCCCTTAAACCACATCTATTCTTGCTTCCCCAACTGCTAGCCCTAGGCAACTACCAATCTGCAAGTTATCTCTAAAATTTTGTCCTTTCAAAATATCATACAAATAGGATTTTATAATATGTAATCTTTTGAATGTGAATTTTTTTTCTCAGAGGATTTGTGCAGGGAAGTTGGGAGAGAAAATCTTATAGATGTAAATGAGGTCGGATTATGGCACTGTGGAGGTCAGGAAGAGCCATTTAGATGTAAGATGAACATTGGCAATAGAGGAAACATTAGCAGTTTTTGCACAGGGTGTCTGGTTACAAAGCTCAATTAAGCAAGGGTTAATCTGACCATTATTTCCCCTAAAATCTAAGAAATATGGGTTTAAAATAAAAGGATTTATGTTGAATTTTATAGCATTCTATAAAGAGTGCCAAATTTTGTAGCACTTTTCCTATAGAAAATCAAGACTATGGAAAAGCCTAGGTCCAAATGCCAGATGCCTCTCCCATTCCTTTCAGTAAACCACACATTGAAGCCTCCACTCCCTGCCTCCCACCTGGGGGGGGGGGCGCGATTTGGAATCAAAGCAATCAAGTGAAAGATCAATCTTGTCAACTGATTATATAAAAGGCACTAAGTGCATTTGCGTGTGCCTGTGTGTGTGTGTGTGTGTGTAGTGCAGGCACACATGTGTGCGCCTCCATATGGGGAAAGGTAGGAGGAGGGGGTGGGCTAGAGAGAATGAAGAGAAAAGCCAGCTCTGTAGCTGTGTTTCAAATAGAAATATTTGATTGTAGTCCAGAGAAGAGAGCATCTTGGTTATTTAAAATGCCAAGATTTTCATTTTTGGGGGGTAGTGAGCACCATCGTCATTTCCACTGACACCCATGGTGTGGGTTTTCTTCTCTGCCTAAAGAAAACTGAGGAGAACGGGGAGGTGGAGAAAGCTTCCAAAAGATTAGTTGCTGAGTCAGTCGTGTAGTTTATTCCACCTCTGCAAAGCACCAGTCAGAAGTCTGGCATCTAGGGGATGGTGAGAAAGTGGTAGGAGGGGTGGGAGCCTCCTGGAAGCTGTCAGGCAAATATGCTCTCCTTCTCATTCAGGAGGGAGACCCGCTGGGCGTGCGCATAGGTGCGGGCGCGTGGTCGGATCCACTCAGAGTTTCTAGAGACGTCTCATGTCTCATCTGTGGTCCGCATTTGAGTTGCTGCACATAGACTTAATCCCAATCCTACTCAAGGATCTCTTTAGAAGTAAACTCATTTTAGAGGGAAAAAAAAGATGCTTTTAAAATATTCTGCTAACATTCAAATTGTGGTAATTTCAAAAAAAAATTGGAGGGGAGAGAAAAATCTCATCACATTTGAAAAAATTTGGATTCCTCAACTTTGCTTTGATTTATCAAAATTCTTCCATCAAATTCTTAGTTTTTCATATATAT
>NDGN011480381.1:0-14380 GCA_002564285.1 Tympanoctomys barrerae
ACTAAGACCCACTGAGATGGCGCTTAGTGGAGCATGCCTGTAATCCCAGTGCTGGGGAGACTAAAACAGGAGGATCACTACGAATCTGAGCTGTGAGACACTATACCAAATACACAAAATTAAAATGAATAAATAAATAAATAAATAAATAAAATGTGATATGCTGCCTGATATAAGCTGACCTTATCTGAGAGTCCAATAACAGCAACAACAAAAATCTTCTTTGCATGAAGTCTCTAAGATTCATTTTTTTAAGTACTGGATTTTCTCTGGCATAAATACAGCTAGTAATAAAAATCACCCTGACAGTGATTTAGATGCAACACCAGCTCATTTGAATATTAATTGTGGTTGAGCTGACATTTCTACCCTGTCTTCTAAGAGGTTTCCATCCTGTAGAAGGGTCAGAATAGTCTAGTTTAAATGTTTCCTCCAATCAAAATGACAGTGCCACTGCTTTATTCCTTAAGGCTTAACACCTGGAACTGGGGAGCGCTGGTAATGGCACCTTACCTTGCAAAGGTAATTAGCATCCTCACACCACTTTCACATGTCTTACCTCATTGCATCCTTCAAGCATCTTGCCAGGGAGGCTCATCTGAAATGTGAAAACAAGTGCCGGGAGGACTTGTGTACTTTAAAATACCATATGGACCCGCTCACCACATTTCACTGAGTTCAGGGTACCAGATCCTTGCTGTGCTCACTGGCTACCTTTTCAGGACTTGTGTTTCTCTGGAAGTAAAAGCAGGAGCTCTCCACACTGGGTTCCAGAGTGGGACAGCTCTACCGGAAAGCTGCCTTCTGCTGCAGCACAAAGGATTATTTTTAGATGTTTTCCTTTCACTAATTGTCTCTTTCTCTCTGTGGGGAATTTCTATGGGTAGAATCCCAGATGAGCCAAGTTTCTCACTAATTCCCGCAGAGACGGGAAAGACAGTGCTATGGTTAGTTGCTGTGGAGCTTCCAAACCTCCTCAGTGATCACAGAGTGATAGTTCTGGCAGGATCTTCAAGGACTGTAGGCCTCCCAGGTGGGTGACAAGCCCAGTGATTGGAAGGGGCTGGGCAATACGTTCCAGACTCATGGATCCGTTCCAGAAGGCCTTGCCTGAGCTCAGTTCTGGAAACGATTTCAAGAGCACAGAGAAGCACTGGTGTGGGCTCCCCATATTCTGGTTTTCTCCCACCACCTTCAAATAAAGAAAGAGATGTTTTTCAAGCAATTGAACCATTATTTCAACTTTTAGAAAAATTGATGCTGTGGTGGGTTAGCCTTGAGAGTAAAGATGCTTGGAGAATCGCTCTTCCTTGCAGGGAGGAGCTAACCAGTCAATACTAGGTGGCCTGGCATTTAAGGAAAGCTTTTGGATCAACATCAAGGTAAACCTTCTACCAGGTTTTGTGCAGCGTGCTACCTGAACAGCTGCCGAATGCTCTACCATCTGCATTATTTGAGTAGAAATTCAGACAGTGGTATGGACAGTGGCCTTCACAGAGAAGGGAATGAAATCCTAAACACGGTGTGAGGGGGCTAATGATAATAGCTAACATTATTATAAATGAATAGCTATTACATCACCCATTTATGATTAGTGTGTGTGTGTGTGTATCCTTCAAAAGGGATGTGTGAGATAGATGTTGTCATTGACTTTTAAAGATGAAAAACAAAAGTGAGGCACAAGAGAAACAATCTGTTCAAAGTCACGTATCTCCTGGGAACTGGAATGTTTTGAGCATCTGTGTGCTCACGCTAGTCCTCTTATCCGCATCCTGTCCTCGAAGGTCCCATTGTTGCACGGAGTCTGCATAGGGTTGGCTGGCATCTTCTTGGATTGGGTTGCCAGAATCATTTGTACACTGCTCCCATCATGCTTCCAAAAGGACACTGAGGGCTTCTGGAAGGGACTGGCTGGGAGGATGGGATCTTTGAACACATGGAAAAGTTCCTTGGTCGGGGTGACCCTGCTCTTCTGTGCTTTGGACCAGTGGGCAGAATCTGAGCCGACCAGAATGCTTGCACCCAAGGGGGGCAGGGCGCAGCTGTCCTTTCCGGCTCTCTTGCCAGTCCTTCCTTCCCTCCTGGTGTGACTTCCCACTGCGCCTACCTAAGCTATGCAAGGACACTGGAAGGCACGCAGTCAGGCGCGAACCTGCCAGTCCGCTACTTCACACCCTCTCCCCGGCCCAGACTACCCGAGAGAGACACCCAGGCGGTGACTAACCCAAGGTCACAGCCCCCTCCTGGAAATCCAGGTGGCCCCATGGGCGCACCGCACGGGCTTCGGTGAGCCTTCTTCTTGGTCGCCCTCTGCAACGACGGAGCTTGCTTTATCCCGAACCGGCCCCACGCCGGTTCCCTGGGGTCCCTCCTGACGCCCAGCAGCCTCCAGGGGCCAGCTCTTCCTTCCGACTCTTTTCTTCCGCTGAGTCCCAAGCCAGAGTCGACCTCGAACTTCCCGCAGTCCCCGGGAGCCTGGCTTTCCGGTCAAGCGATCCCCTACCAGTGCGCCCCAGCCGCGGACACGGACGCCGGGACACTGGGGAAGGCGCCCGCCTTGCATCCATCGCGGGGCGCGGCAGAGCGCAGGAGCAGCCCAGGACCCGGACCTTGTCCCTCCGGGCGCCCGCACCAGGCAGGAGGTGCGGTCGGCAGTGACTTCCTCCACGCGCTTCCCTGCACCCGCCCGCCCGCAGGGAAGTGCCCAAGTGTCGTTCGGAGCCCACGAAGGCGCGGCGGTGTCGCCTGCTCCCGGGAGGGCTGTCCTCAGCGGAGCAGCTCAGCCTCCTGCCCGCCGGCCCGGCCACGACGCTCGCTCGCTCGCTCGCTCGCCGCGCCTCCTCCGCGCCCTCCCGGAGCCCTCGCTACCCATGTGCAAGCCGCCACCCTGCGCCCCGGACGCGCGCGCCATGGCCTCCGGGCCCGGCTCCCGCAGAGCGGCCGCCTTTCGGTTGGACGATTAGCGGAGGTAGGCGGGGAGCTGGCGAGCCCCAAGGCGCTTCTCCATGAAGATTCTCGCGCTTTCCCTGAAGCAAGGAGTGCATATGCTGCAGTGTCTCTGTGGAAGGAGCCTGAGGTCCAGCGACAGCCTGAGCGGTGAGCCCTGCGCTTCGGCGCCCGCGCCTAGCGGGGTCCCTGCGCCCCGACGCTGCGGTGCCGCGCTGCTCCAGGGCCCATGCGCCTCTCTGCCCTGCTTTATTCCGCGTGGAGCAGAGGAAAGGAAGGCGGTACTGCTTTGGCTGAGACTGGGGCTCGCTAGCCGTGTGTGTGTGTGTGTGTGTGTGTGTGTGTGTGTGTGTGTCTTGGAAACCTCGGAAGTCCTGGCTCGTCGTGGAGCCTGCCAGCTGTCGCCGGGCTCCCACGCTGGACCCGCGGGTCTCTTTCCAGGGCGCCAATGACTGAGCCTAGCACCTCGTGATCTGTGAGAGCGGCGTGGACTTGGAGGTGTTCAATGTCTGCTGCTGCGAAAAGTCCAGGGTGTCTCGGACAGGAGAGGGGACTTTTAAACAGGTGGCTGGCGAGGCAGGTAGTGTCTTTGGTGTTTCTTGTGCTGCCTGAACAGGAGATTTCCGGGTGTCTTGGGACCAAGTTTTCCCTGGAGCCTGAGAGATTTCTGTTCTCACTGCTGAAGTGGGAGAGGCCCAGTTTAGCCCCATCGTTGTAGAGAGAAAAGAAAGGAAATCCGATGCTTTGAGTGACTTGTAATACTACAAATTCAACACAAAACTAACAGCAAATAAGTGATTCCGTTTTCCCAAAGCCTTAAAATGTGATGGACTGTTTCATGACATTGTTTTCAACTATTTGCTTAAAAATACGAGTTTCCATTAGAACACTCACGCATTTTACCTCGCAGGTGGTAAGTTAGCCTCTCTCTCAGGGGACTGGCCTCACAAGTGTGAGGACTTTGTGCTTGCCAGGCAGGTGCTTAAGCCGCTGAGCTATCTCCCTGGCCCCTACTTTTTTGTTCTAATCTGAGTAGGGATGTGGAGGGCTAGCCAAGGCCCTCTGTTGTGTCTAAAGAAGTGTCTCTGGCACCAAGTATATTTGGGGCTCCATAAATTTCAAAAACTGCATTGCTCAAAACTTCAGCCACATTCTCCTAGATCTTGTATTTGAAAGTTCTTGTGTTATTTTGGGGAATTAGATTCATTTGATAATGACACCTATTTTCCGTGTTCTGGAGCTAGGTAAATTATATTAGGAAAGAAGGCAGAGAGGTTTCACTCATCCTTTGGCTTTGTGGTCACTCGCTAGTCAAACTGAAAAATAACACTGTTTGAGGGGGAACTAATTAAATCATTCAGCTTTGTGTGAAATCTGAGAACACACCTTTTCGAAATGAGGAGTTCTCTTGGTTTTATTTCTCTGTATTTCACATTATTAAGGCGATCTTTTTGTCTTGCCTCCACATTTGTAAGTGCTAAAATATGGTGCATCATTATATTTTAAATTAAGAGGCTTTAGGTTTAAGTTTTAGTCTTTGATAATATATATTGCAGGAAGATAGTAGCGATTTATGTTAATATTATTTCACTCTTCTTGTCTATATTTAAAAAAACTCGAATAGGTTGTGACTGGGATTTGTTTCTTTGATGTAAAGGATTTTGAAATCTTTATTGTGTGTAATAAAAACAGGGAACTTTCTCACGGAAGTTTAGGTAAGATACTCAAATGACTTGCCACCGACTTTCCAAATATTAACACTAGATTAGGGGTAATCTCTATGATTGGACAGCATAGATTACTGCAAACATGAGATTTACGCAGAGTTAAGAACTCTGGTTAAAAAATAGTATCAATGAATCATTACAGGTCTTTGAAATTCAAGATTGATATCAGAAAAAGTGGAAACAGTGATAAGGGGCTGGGAAGATGGCTCAGTGGAAACAGTGATATGCCTGGTTCGTGTATCTGACATCTCCCTTGATTTAACATGTGATTCTATGAAAACTTTTCTGTTTTATTTATGCATATATTTTACTTTGTGGAGTAGATGTTTTGGGGAACTATCATTCTAGAGGAATACTTGTAAATGATAAAGTCTTAAGAAGAAACTATGAAGTTTTTTTTTTTTTTCCCACTCTCCCCATAGGAAGAGTCTAGTATTATTTCCCATTTCTGGAAGGCTTTGTTTGAATTGCATCTCTTTAGCTCATAACTGTGTATAACTAATAGGAGCGTGCTGTTTCTCAGTTTATACATAAATATAAAATATAGTTAATTACCTACCTTATAAATTGTATGAATGAATGAATGAACTAATAATAGCAGAAGATTTAATGGAACTCTTAGCTTATGCCAGGCCTCTTCTAAAAGATTTAAGCTTACTATGCAAAACGTTTTAATATATTTTAAATTTATTATTGCTGTTCCCCCCCCACCGTATTTAGGACAGGGTCTACAGGGTCTCCCTATGTAGATCAGACTCATAGTGATTCTCCTGTTTTCAGCCTCCCAAGCACTGGGAATGCAGGCGTGCACCACCATGCCCAGTCTCAATCACTGTCTCAGCATGCCCCATGGGCAGGGCCCGCATGGCATTCAGGGGATCAAACCCTGGCCAATGCACTCTGCCTAAGCAGGTGCTTTAGTCTGCTGAGCTATCAGGCCGGCCCTCAGTTGATTTCTCTAATGCAACTTGTAGCATTAGCATGATTTCTCAGTAATCCTGCATGTAATGTTGGTGTGCCAATGTGTTTATGTTTAAATTGGGGTGAAGCCTTCATAAACTTTTTCATGGAGGAAATCATAAAATTGAGCTGGATTGAACACTCCCACTTTTAAAAATGTGCCTAAAAGAGGCACAGTAATATTTTGAAACAGTGTCAACATGTCAGATTTTCATGTGAGCTACTTCCCCATTAGTTTACAATTGAAGTAAATGGGAGTCACAGGAGGGCAGGAACTTAATTTATTGTAATAGGTTAAGAGATTTATTAGCAGATGATGAACTTTTAGAATTGTAGATACTTAAACATTTTATTTAGAAGTTATCAAATAAATGGGGCTATCGGAGTAAAACTAATGACTAATTTTTAACTTTTCAGTATACATAAAATATTTTGTTTCTCCTAACTTTCCTCTTGCCAAAGAATAATATCTTGGGTACTAATTCATTATGTTAGTTTCCAAATCCTTTGTAATTCATTAGGGTGTAGGCAATGTGAGCTACCAAATCAAAGTTAGTCTTAAATTGCTTTGGGGTTAAATTGCTTTGGGGTGGTTATTGTCAGTCTTGTATAATTGCTTTCCCTTTTTTCATTTCTCAAAATAAAGTGATTCAAAGCCTGCAGAACTCATTCACTAAAAGATAGTTTATACATTTGAAATTCTGAACACCCTTGCTCAGGATGTGTGACATTTTTATTAACCTGATAACTACTAAGTTTTAAGTTCCAAAGCAGGGTAAACCAAGGCTTGCCTTTCTCAAGAGAAGGGACTTGTACAAAGAGCCAAGCTCAGAGAAGAGAAGTGGTTGAAACACTAGCTTTCATGCTTGCCCCACTCCTCTCAAGATGCAATTCAGGGAAAGCAGAAGTGTTCATTAAGGGGGTCAGTGGTGCCCATTTCTCATCACTCTGGAAGCCAAGACTCTCGAAGTTGGAGAAGAGGGACCCTATTCTCGCATCCAGGCGCTAGAGAGAGCTGATTTGTACCCACCCTGAACAAAGAAGGCACTTTGGTAGCAAATCGCTACAATACTTGTAAACAAGTAGATAGATGTGTGTATGTGTGTGTGTACATGTGCACATGTATGTGTGTTCTTTGCTCTTTTGTGCTATTGCTGTAAATTATTTTAGCTTTTTAAAAATCTTCTATTTATGTATTTATTTGGTACAGGGTCTTGCCACACAGCTTGGACGCATAGTGATCCTCCTGTGTCAGTCTCCACAGTGGTGGGATTACAGGCGTGTACCACCATGCCCAGTTTTGAGTCCATGGTGTTTCTGGGGTTCTGGGCCCAGCATGACATGCAGTACCAGGGACTGAACCCAGGTCCTTGTGCTTGCCAGGCAGGCACTTAGACTGCCAAGATACCTCCTCAGCCCCTATTGCTATAAATTATTGCAGAAAATCACCCTTATTCTATGCGTACCTATAGCTCATCTGTGGTATTCTCAGGATTACAGATATAGAGATGGAGCTAACAATCATGTCATTTCTTTAGTATGAAGTTGAAATATTCTGAGCGAAAATAACTCATCAATTAACTACATTAAAAACATGTAACTAAAACTCAGCCATTGTTTTCAAGTACAAGAGGTGCATCCCAATGAAAAGCACCCACCAACTGTCAAAGTGCATGAGGCACTTACGTATCTCAGGGGTCTGGGGGGTCTGGTTACTGAACAGGAAAGAGACATGATTCCAGAACAGATACTTGGTAACAAAGTAGTTACTCGTTGTCAACCTATTTCCCAAGGAAGGATCTTCTGTACAATGTATTAAGAAATTATGCAAAACTCCACTCTACTTATAAGTATCCATTGTCACCTTTAATCTTGCATTTTTTATAAAAAATGATGTAGATAATAGACACCTTCCAAAATGGGAACAGATGAAATAACATGTTTATTAGCAAAGAACATTTTAGGTTTAAGTTCAGTCTTCAAAATCTGTCAAACCAAAAACACCTCAAACACACACACACACACACACACACACACACACACACACAAACTCCACCAAAATTATCCTTTTGAAGCTCTGCATTTAAAAAAAAATTGTTTTAACTTTGAAATGAATGACTTTTCATAGGTAACTGCCTTCAATGATCTCTTTTTGTAAAACTTTACTAAAATAAATTTATTATTTATTCATAATAATTATCTTTATTGTAGAATCTTTGTTTGATTCAGATTTTGTATCATAAGTTTAAAATTCTCTCACTCCTTCAATGATACCACAAGAGTTAAAATAAATGTATTATTTGACATATAAAATGCCAATTGTTCTTTCATGGCTTTTATTTGAAAAACATTTTTTGTTATGGCTGGGGATATTGCTCAGCTGCACAGTGCCTGCCTGGCAAGTGTGAGATGCCGAGTTCATGTTCTGCCCGCCACCCCCCCCGCCTCAGATCTTATTGTTGATTTGCATGAAATTGTCAGTATGAATGTCAAAAGTTCAAAGATTTATGCTTCACTGTTGGCTGATTTGTTTTGGCGTGGTATTAGGAAATAAGTTGATAGGTGCTACTCTGTGTGAGCATAGTAGTTATTAGGAATTTCATATGGATGTAATCTTTTTAGAGTACTTACAGGTTCACAGCAGACCTGAGGAGGTACAGAGATACTCCCCTCTACCAATAACCTGCATAAGAGGAGTGTGTTGATCACCAATGATGATCCTCCTTGGTGATATGGCATTATCATCAAGAGTTCAGGGCTTGCATGAGAGTTCACTATTGTTTTTTTTTGTTTTGTTTTGTTTTTTGCCTTCTGATGGTTTGGACAAATGAACAATGACATGCATCTTGCTTTATATTTTCACTGCCCCCTAAATCCTCTTTAATCCACCTATTCATTCCTTGATATTTCTTAACCTAAACACCACCAGTGCCTTCATGTTTAATACTGACTGCTTTCACTTAGTAATACCATTTTTGTTCTCTTCATGTCTTTCCATCACTTTGTAGCTCATTTCTTAGTAGTTCATTTCAGGTAGTAGAAAAATATTCTATTGTCTAGATGTACCACAGCTCAGATACACTGACCTATTAATGGACATCTCAGTTTTTTCAAGTTTTGGAAGTTTGGAATGAATTTTCTGTAAACATCAATGTAAATGTTTTTGGGTGGACATAAATTGCAGAGTGGCTCAACTATTTCATACTCCTTCCAATGATGAATTTAAGTTCTTGGTGTTCCACGTCCTTACTGGCGTTTAGTGTTGGGATGTTTCAATTTGGGGCATTCTGGCAGGTGTGTGGTGATACTGTCTTGCTCTGATTTGCACTTCTCTCTGGGTGTATTGAGTTGAACAGCTCCCTGAGCCTGGTTGCCGTCTGGGTCTGCTCATGCCCTTTGACTGTTTTCAGTCGAAAGCATTCATTTTTCTCACTATGGGGTTATCGTGAACACTTTTTGCCCAATATTTTGGTTCCACTTTTTGGGATCATTAAGGACAGCATTGTCACTTTCTTTGTAAGACGTGGCTACATTATTTGAATTGGCACATGAAATATAAATAGATGTGACACAGTTATATATGAAAGCTTAGGTCGTCAAGAGCACAATTCTGTCATTAAAGTCTCTTCTCTGCACCTACCCAACTATTCATTGTAGACAGTCTAGTAAATCTTGCCTTTAACTTACATCTTCACTGCGAATGCTTTAGTCCAAAGCCACCATCGTATCTGGTACAACTTAGTCCTGGCCTTCCCACTTGAACTCTACCACACCCTTCCTTCGATCTCCCACATAGCTATAGGAATGATTTTCTTAAAAGCAAGTTTATGAGCTTTAGCGGCTTCATGTTGCTAAATATTAACAAAATAAAAATTATATATCCCTCCCCCCCCAAAAAAAAGAGCACAGTTCACCTAAAGCTCTTTGCCACTGCTGATGTCGAAGGTGGTAATCGCTCCATTAGCATATGTCCCTGAGGATCGTCAATGGAGGGAATCCCAGCACAGGAGCCATGATGAACATTGAGTATAAATGAAAAGTTAAAGGCTCTTTCTGTAAGTATCTTGATTTTAAAGGTGGTTTGTTATCTAGCCTGTTCTGGTGGATAGAAGGCAGTGCTGCCTACAATAATAAAGGTAGGGCTGCTGAGATAGCTCGGGGGACTAATATGCCTGATGAGAAAGCCTAGGAAAGCACAGGGTCTTCAGTTCGATTCCTGGCACTATATGCCACACCAGCCCCGCCCCCAGGGCTGGCTGAGCTGATCAGAGTTGGGTCTTAGTGGAATACACCTGTAATCCCAGTGCTGGGGAGGCTGAAACAGGACGATCATCATGTGTTCAAGCTGTGCAGTGAGATCTTAAAACAACCAAATACAATATATATTTATATATGGAAGATTTCTAGGTTATATTTAGGATATTTCTTTGGTTTAAATAGTTCAAGTTATCTGTGATATTATCTTCAGTATTTTATGAATAAATATATGGTTTCACATGTAGTCTTTCTATAATTAGTTTCAGAAACCAAAATGCATGGTTTTATCACTTCTCTAGTAGGTTAACGTGGGCCTCTGTGTAGCTGGTACATTTTTCTTTAAATGATACCTACGGCTTTACCAGAGATATAATGGATCTCTGTTGATGCACTCAAGGTACTTTGGGGGTATCATTTCTGTCTTCTTTTTGGTACCTGGAATCAAACTCAAGACAGTGTGCTTGTCAAGCAAGCCCTACACCACTGAGCTATATCCCTGTAAGCATCATTTCCAAGTTGCGATGTAATTGTAGTAATCTTTATGAATCAATTGCTCTGTCTCCTTTCCCTGAAATGTATGTGTTGCTTTTTGATGCTCCCAATCATAACTGCTAAAGAGTTAGCTGCCTTACCTGAAAATCAGTGACACTATATCTAGTGTCTTTGTCATGACTGCAGTTTCTGCAGGTAAGTGCAAATGAGCAATATTTTTATTTTCCGACATTGTAAACTAAGAATGAGTTCATTAGAAAGAAAATCAGGGGAGCACTTGGTGTTGGGGGGCAGCAGCGCTGGGCTCATTGCCGCTATCCAGGCCATGACCAACAGTGCATTTGGCTGGCTCTGATAGAGCAGAAGAGCGGGAACAAAATAGACTTTTCCCAAAGCCTAAAATACTTGTATCATGTCAGCTAACTTCCCCCCAAAGTACCTCACCTTCCTTTCTTCATTTGCTTCCAAACATAAATAAAGCAATTAAAACACATCTTCTGGCTTTAAGAGTTGGCATATTAATGCTGTAAAGGGAGGGAGTAAAACTTCTGCATTTCATGAGAAGAATGTGTTTGAATGAAAATAAGACGAAGGTATCAAAAAAGGCAATTTTCACAAAAGCCGTTGTCCTACAATCTAATTCAAAGCTCCTTAACATGGCCCATGTGCACGTATCTCGTTTAGTTATCTGTATTATGCCACCATTCTCCTATTGCAGCATGTCACATCTATTCCCATTCATTCACATTTATTCTAAGAACTTTCAGCTTCTTAGAAAGTTTCAAGTCCAAGCTCTATTCTGTGGTGCCAGTGAAATAAGAGGGCATCTAGAGGGTACTTACAGCTCCATTCTCTCATTTTCTATGGGCTTCCTGGAAACAATAAAACTGTTTTACTTTGTCCAACTTGGTGTATACACTTGCTGCCTTTTGCCGTGCTAATTTCTTGCAGCATGTTATGAATGCCACGTCTGAATATTTCTTCTAATGTCATTAAGCACAGGGCATTTGATTCTCCTCGGGTGCCAGTCAGAAAGATCCCAAGCTGCCAAGGCAATCTCTCTTGCTGAAATTATTTTTCTTGTTTATACATAAGCTTCTAGTACCATCCCACCCCCTCCACTCATTACTGTTTATAGAAACGATAGCATTGCAGTTGGTGTCACTGATTGCCCATGTTGTTGCTTCAATGAAGCCAGCTGGGATGCGATTGCCTGGTCTTTAAATAAAACTTAGTGGCACAAAATGAATCTCTTTTTTGATGGGAGAGGGGTTGTTGCGAACTGCATCATTTTCTAAGGTGCTAATTATTTGCTTAACTTGGAGGAACTTGAGAAGCAGTGAATCGTGATGTTGGTTCAGTGTCTGACCTTGACACTTAGGGACTTGGGGGTGCAAAGCAGAGCTGGTCTTCACGAGGCCATCCTCAAATGCGTAGTGATGGTCCTTTCACTCTCAGTCTATTGTGGTGCTCCGTAAATGACACATTGACTAGAGGAAGCGGATGTTTTTATGGTTCCAGCTGTTCAAAAGCTGAGATTAGAAGAGTAATTGAGATAAAATCTTGGGGACATTTGTGGCACGTGCCACTGTAATCTGATAACAGTTCCTTGTTCACAACAGCATGAAGCTTATTTGGCAGTGGTAAGGAGCGGTATGAAAAATGGGTGTTGCATTTTCTAGATCTGCCACAGAATGGAAAATAAAGAACATTAATCATTGTCTTTGGCCTCAGGCTTGTGAACCGCACTGTGAGATTGGTGGGGGAACATATCTCCTTATATAAAACAAATAAAGAAAGTGTGGCTTCTCTGGGTGAAGATTTATATGTCCACCGGGGCTGGGGAGATAGCTCAGTAGAATAAGTGCCTGCCTGGCACAGGGTCCTAAATTCCGTCCCTGGTACTGAAAAAAAAAATTCTATGTCCCTGTATATTTATTTCATCCTGAAAATCTTAAAATTTTAAGTGCACTGGGACTGGGGAGATAGCTTGGTGGTCTAAGCACATCCTGGGCAAACTCAAGGACTTGAGTTCAATCCCTCGTACCTCCTGTTGTGCCTTCCCTGAAACCTGAAACACGTGGTGGCACACGTGTGTAATTCTGCACTGGGGAGGCTGAGACAGGAGGATCACTATGAGTCTGAACTGTATAGCAAGACCCTGTATCAAATAAATAAATTGAAATAAGTTTTTAAATATTTTAGATGCATCTCTGTCTAGCTTTCAAGTATATAGTTATGAGTGTGTATGTGTGTGCATTGTTGACGAATATTATCACAGAAGTATTTTGCCTTGTTTCTTTCCCATAGGAGTAAATGATTATTGTAAACGTTGAAATATTTGGAAATTTTTTTTTTTTACAAAAGTAACTAGAAGAAACTGTTATTAATGGTTCTTGGGAAAAGATGCTTTTCAGGTGGTGGGCAAGGTGACTCTTCTGTTGGTGTGTGTGTGTGTGTGTGTGTGTGTGTGTGTGTCTGCGCATGCGCACATGTGCTTATGCACTATATATACATATGCACTTATGTATTGTGTGTAACGATTTCTGCATACTGACTTTATTTACATGTGCCAGAATGTAGCTAGGAGGGAAATTAGGGATCATTTGTAGCTTTTAAACTTATCTATATTTAAAAGTACTAATGGATTTGTCAATTTTATACAAGCTAAAAATGGCTTTAAATTACTTAATAGGATGTAATTATGAGCCTAATCATTGTTGCTGGATATTTAGGTCATAACCACTTTTCTACCCTTTTCTGTAGATTTTTGTTGTGACAAATACCCTTGCGTGAAGATCTGTGTGCAGTGGGCTTGGTGGAGTTTCTCAGTAATCGCTTTTCTTTCTCTTTCCTTCTGCTTTTCTCCTTAATTGTGGATTTGAAAGAGTTGAGAAAAATAGAACATGCTGTCAAATGGATGATTTCTAAATGCATTAACTTTCTTTCTGGATTGTTGTAGTATTAGACTGGAAAATGGTAAGACTCTAGCTTGAGAACTTCCTTCCAAAAGTAAGTCTTGACACGTACAACTCATTAGAGAGGAGATTTCCGTCTGTCTAGTAGAGCCCCACGCTGAAAACTCCAGCCTCGTCTTTGCTGAGCTCAAGTGAAAGTCAGAAAAATCTGGCACTGACATTTTCCTATAAAGGCAGATCCAGGTGCCCACTTGGCAACTCAGCGTGTGTCCAGCTGTGGGCAGGCCGGCTCACAGCAACATCCAGCCCGGTGTCCTCTCCGCCATCTCTTCTCATCAGACAAGATTTCTCTCTTCCTGGCAAAGAAGTGAGAAGGGTGAATGGCAAATTAAGACTGTTCCCAATGCTGTGGAAAACGCAGATACACCTCCTGTGGGCCAATGTGTGTCTATGGAACAGGGGAGGATGCGTGCTAGCTGTCATAGTGGGTAACTTTCAAAGGTACAAATATGGATGCTGGTCTATGACTAAATGCCAGAGTGGACCCGAATGACAAAGAGAGTCATGGAGGTTAGGGAAGAGGAACATTTTTTGTTTAAGAAGGGGAAGAATAAGTGAAATGCTGTGTGAGTGATTGAAATGGTAAGAACTGAAAGGGAGGGTTGGTTCAGCCGAAGTGTGCCTGTTGTTTTTACATGCTGTGTTAATGTGGTAGGAGAGTGAAAGTCCCTCCTGAAGTCGCATCTGGCAGTTAAGTTGACCCCCAGGAAGATATACAGCTTGAGCAAGGCCACCAGTTTGTCTTGCAGTGCACACTCAGGATACCCGCGAGGCCTCTGAGGTTGAGAAACCTTGGGAGATGTGATGCTTGATACATTGTGTTGACTTGAGGAATTTAGAAGCTTAACTGAGTGATTCAGCATCCAGGCTCTTCACTCTGTAAACCCCTTGAG
This sequence comes from Tympanoctomys barrerae, assembly GCA_002564285.1. Lineage (NCBI taxonomy): Eukaryota > Metazoa > Chordata > Mammalia > Rodentia > Octodontidae > Tympanoctomys > Tympanoctomys barrerae. The sequence goes on from NDGN011480381.1 coordinate 14,254, forward strand.
CCTATGCAGGAGGGTGGAGATAGTGAGTGCTACACCACCCTGGGGTGGGGTGTAGCCTGCTTACAGTACAAGGGAAGAAAAGTGGCTGGCCCTGCTGGCTTCTTGCTCTTGTTGTTTTTGAACCTGC
>NDGN011480388.1:0-12863 GCA_002564285.1 Tympanoctomys barrerae
AAACTCAACAAAGTATTCTAAAAGAGTCCAGTAGCCCATAATAGTATTGGGTCTTCTGTTTAAATAAATGAATTTAAATTTGGAAATATACTTACATATTTTCCCTTCTTTTTCTAGTTTTTTTAAATGAAGCTCAAGATTACGTTCAGCCATTTTATGTAAATTCTCAGGAACATTCTAAAAGAAAAGAATGTGAAAGGAAAAATACTTCTTTTAAAAAATGAACTTAATTTTTGAAAGCTTTAAAGGAAAACAAAACACAAGAAAGAAGAAAATGTTAACATAAATATATTTTAACAATAGTAAAAACCTAAAAAAACCCCTCTTATTTTGTAAATGTTGTGTGTCAGTACACTACATTGTCAAATATTCTTATAAAGTAGATTAATTTCCATGACAACAGCAGTACTTTCAATGTTTAACATAAGGGTATACAGCAGTAACCCATTAATATTTTCTAAATGAATAAATGTAACTTTATTTATTTACTGATCGCTTCCCTATGGTTTATTTACTAAGTTACATAACACTTTTCCAGTTTTTTTGAGACATGGTCTCTCTGTGTGGTGTAGGCTGGCCTCAAACTCCTGGTGATCTTCCTGCCTCAGTCTCCCAAGCGCTGGGATTACAGGCATGTGCCACCATGCCCAGCTCATGCTATTTTTATACGTCATGACTCACAATTTTTCTTCAGTTTCACTAAAATAGTGTAACACCGCTGCTATTATCTGAATAGAAAACAGCAAGTATTCCTTTTAATCTTTAAGTAAGGGTTACAGTTCCAAAGACAAGCTTCTTGCCTAAAATCACTGTCTGCATTTTTTGGCTGAAATATTTTGCCAAGATCACCAAATTACTTCAGTTAAATTTTAATGGATTCTTCTCAGTCCAGAGCACCTGTAATCCTTTTGAAGCTCACTTTTCCCTGTTTATCCCACTCTTCCTATTACTAGTCTTCATTTTCCTTATACTTCTTTTACACATCAATGTTCACGAAGCTGTACCATGTGTCCTCTCTTCGCTAAGTAACTCATCATGGCTCGGACACTGATGTCCAAATCTGAATTTATGGATTTGTGATTTTCTAGATTTTCGTTATGTGACGTACCTTAAGATCCTTAAATCACCATTTCCGAGTTATTTTTGGCTAAAGCCCACAGTTTAGCTGGGAGGGAAGACGTTCTGTGACCTGGTCAGGCTTCCTTACCTCATATTCCTCCTTTTTGTCCATCCCAAATGTACAACTGTGCTAGTCACACATGGTTTGAGTTTCTACACATGCAGTGCTCTTTCTAAGAATTATTCTTAGTATTTAAACACATCTACTCTGCTGCCTAGAATAACTTTCATTCTTTCTTACGCTGACCTAGAAAATAGTTACTGCTTCTTCAAGGTTTAATTCAGTGAGTAAGTTTCTAAAGGCTTTTAGTACCTTACTCCCTGCACCTTTGCTATGTAGAACTTATTTCTATTTTTGTGCTTTGACAAACTGGGTATATGACTTGGAGCAAGTTTGTCAGAGAACCCCAATCCCAAAATCTGAATATTTAAAATGCCCCCAAATCTGAAACATTTAATATATGCTCAAATAATCTCAGATTTTGGACCAGTTCAGATTTCATAACACTGTGCATTAAGGTTGTTTAACCTGTGAGACCTTTTAAGATAGTACTTGACATAGAGACATGTGTGCACTAAAAGGACCTTAATAGAACACAGCCTCTATTGCAAGCATTTGTTGAACATGTCTGTCTTCATTAAACTATGAATCCTTTAGGGGCAGAGATCTGTACTCACCTCTGTATCAAAATATTCAACAAATGCTCAATGAATAAGTCTAGAATATCTACTGTTATTTGGTATGCATCAGGTGTTTACATGCTTCTAAACATATACTGAATACCTCTGAATTCAGATGTTCCATTTTTCTAGGTGTGAGCAGTTCCTTTATTATTCATGTGTGAGGGTTATGAGAATTTTAGTATCTGTACACAGGTTAGAAAAAAAATGTCTGATGTACCAGTGCTCTAGTATTATGAGTTGTTTCATGAAATTTAAATATTTACATTACTCTTTGTTTTCGTGTTTTGAGACAGGTCTAACTATGTAGTTCAGGTTGGCCTTGAACTCACTATATGGTGCAGGTTGGTCTTGAACTTACAGCAATCCTGCTCCAAGCCTCTCAGGTGTTGGGATTACAGACCTGTGCCACCATTAGCAGCTACATTACTTTTTATTTTATTTTATTTTATTTATTTAGTACAGAGTCTTGCTACACAGCTTGGACTCATAGTGATCCTTCTCTGTCAGCTTCCCCACCACTGAGATTACAGGCATGAACAACCACACACAGTTTCAGGGCCGGCATGGTATGTGGTACTGCGGATTGAATCTGGGTCCTCGAGCTTGCCAGATAGGCACTTAGACCGCCAATCTATCTCCCCAGGCCAGCTACATTAATTTTTGCCATTTTTTTTTTTTTTTTTTTTTTTTTGTGGTGTTGTGGATGGAACTAAAGTCCCCAAGTATGGTAGACAAATATTTGCTCTACTATTGAGTTACATTTCTAACTCCACATAATGACATTTTAATCTTCACATGTTTTAACCATTTGTCCTCTTTTAAAACAAAGCATATTGGGTATAATTAACTTTTGTTTTTGGTGATACCAGGGATTGAACTCAGGACCTTGTGCTTGCCAGGCAATCACTTACTTTACTGAGCTATCTTCCCTAGCCCCTAATTAACTTTTCTTAATGACTAAGGCCTATGGGACACTGAAGTCCTTTATGAATTATGGCTCCATATGACCTTTCTAAACTTACCTTTAGTAACACTCTTGTTTAACTTATAGCTAAACAAATTGCAGTGGTGGGACTTTTTTTTTTTTAAATTTTAGGGCAGGGTCTATAGGGTCTCACTACATAGATCTCAGACTTGTAATGATTCTCCTGCTTTCTACCTCCCAAATGCTGGGATTACAGGTGTGTGCCACCATGCCCAGTCTCAATCGTTGTGTCAGGGGCCTGCATGGCATGCCGGGGACTGAACCCTGGCCACTGTGCTTTGACTAAGCAGGTGCTTTAGTCTGCTGAGCTATCTGGCTGGCCCAAGTAGTGGGACTTTCTAAACTCATGCAATCTTATTATAAAGTCTAAATTTGTAAGTGTGAATTTATTGCTGTCAGAACAGCAGATATCTAATAAACTATAGATTTCTAAATTTCTGTATAATAAAAAACTGAGTAACACTGTATAAAAACTGAGTAACACTTGCTAAAAAACTGAGTAACACTGATATATGTCACACTAGAATTATATAATGCTAGTGTTCTGTAGTATGCTCAAAGGCTACACTCAAAGATGTGAGGCTTTTTCCTTCTATTTGAAATTACTCATGTCCTTTGCTATTTTCTCCCTTTTAGGCAATGCTACAACTTCACATTGCCATTAACTCAGCATCTGTCTCCAGCAAATCATCTGGTATCCTCTTCTGTAGGCTGGGACACCCAGGATGCTAGAATAACATATGCAGCTTCTCCTGCATAGTGAAGTATGAAAGCCTCACGATAGCTATTTTTGTTCCTATGGACAGTATTTTCTTTAGTATCACAGAAGATGAGATTGCTGGTCTAAATTCTAGACAGGTGGCATCAGATGTAAAATACTGACAGATGTGTTCTGATTTGGGATTGAGGCATAATCACATACTACTGAGTAAATTACTTATTCTAATAAATTTGTTGACTTGCACCAGTAAGATAAATCAAAATTACCTTGTAAAGAGTTTTTACCAGTTCCGTTTTTGTAAATGATTTTTCAAAATTGTCACGAATGAATTTAAGAATTTGCTCTTCTCGGTAATTTCTGTGAGCAATATACTGTTGAATTGTAGCTTCTGCATTTTTGATTACTGGGCCATGACCTGAATTGAAATAATTATACAAATTTATTTATCCAGATAAAATAATAAAGTACTAAGTTAATTCACTCTATTTAAAAATAAATCATATGCTGCACTTTAAAAAGCACACTAAATACACAAATATGCATTTATTTGGAAAGCTATACATATATAACATTTAAAGCTTATGTACAATGCCAAAAACCTTAGAGAACTATAAAACATAAAATCTATATAAAACACTATCGTATTGCAAGTCCTGGTGGTGTACACTTGTAATCACAGCATTTGGGAGGCTGAGGCACGAGGATTGCTACAAGTTCCAGGCCAGTCTTGGCTACATAGTGACTTCAAGGCCAGCCTGAACTATATAGGAAGACCTGTCTCAGAAAAATAAAAAACAAGCTGTTGTCTATATTAAAATGCAGATTTTAATAATATCAATGCAATCAGTAACTACAACAATAGGTAATATTTACAGAGTACTATGTGCCAATCACAGTTCTTCATGTTTAATATACGATGTTTTTGTAAGGATCCTATGAGATAGGTATCGCTGTTATTCCTTTTTTATAGTAGACACTGAAGCACAGAGAGAGTAGATGATTTTAGAGGAGGTGAAGCTGGGATTCTGACTGAGTACTTTCTCCATTTTTTGTGTGCAACTGGGGATGGAACATATGGGGCACTTTACAACTGAGCTACAACTCAAGCCTTTTTATTTTTTGAGGCAAGGTATTGGTAAGTTGCCTCGGCTGGCACAGAATTTGAGATGCTACTGCCATAGCCTCTTAAGCAGCTGGGATTATAGGTGTGTGCCACCCTATCCAGCCTGACCTACCTGTTCTAACCAATCTGTGCTCTTAATCATTATGGTAAACTTAACTAAAAAGGGGGAAAGCAAAAATCAGTGTCATGTACATGACCAAGGCTATTACAAATTCACAAGATCCATAGTAGAACTTTAAGAATGTTACATCTAGGATAGTAATTTACAAATGTGACAACTCAGATTATGTTATAACGACATACACCTTACTCTTTAAAACAATATAAACATATTACACAAATCTGCAAGAAGAATTTTTCTCTTGAGAATATAATACCCAGAAGCAGGCTAACATGGTATCACACAAAGATTTCTGGAATTTAGACTCTCACTAATTAGTTGTATGGGCATAAGAAAGTGTCTGGTCTGAGTCGACTCCTTCAATAATGTAATGAGGACACCACTACCTACTTCAAAGTTTTTGTGTGAGCATGATGGCATAAAGGCCTCTGTGCAGGACATGACATTAGCAGGTTTGAATATACGGTAGTGATGGTTACGAGACATAATTTACATTTTAATAGCTGCTGTGCTGATGAGCCAGTTCACTAGATTCACTAATGCAAACACTCGTAAGTACCTTCTGTAGATAGCCTCTCATTGGCCAATGCACATCTATTGTCTTATGTTTAAAAAGAGCCATCAGTTTTTTATTCCTTTTATGTTATAACTATCTAAATCCCAGCACTGCTATCCTCTCAGCAGTAGGAATTCATGACAGAAGGGAGGTATGTTTAACTGATCTTTTCTACGGTTACTTGGTTACAAGCAAATTAATTTATGTATGTATGTACTAATTTGGTTATAGGGTCTTGCTACGTAGTTCAGGTTGGCTTTGAATTAGCTGTGTAGCTCATGCTGACCTTGAACTCATGGCAATTCTCTTGCCTCAGTCTCCTGAACTCTGGGATTCCAGAGTGCACCACAGTGCCCAACTTGGAGCAAATTTAGAAATATGGAGACAATCAAGTAGCCCAGACCCCTTTTCTACCTGGGCCTTCTTATTGGGTCCTGTGTCTTAGTTTTTAAAATTGAGAGTAGATTCACATGGTAGAGCAGTGTAGTCTGAAATACTAACAAGTTTCTCTTTCTGGAGAATGAAAATTAAAATAACATTATGTTGTTATTACGGAAACTTCATATTTCAATATTGAGAGTTAAGAAAGCAAAATTCAGATGTCAAATGTTGCCTACGGTAACAGAGCACTAAAATGTGGTTCCAATAGAAAGCAAGTTAACAAAAATAATGGTAGCTTATGAAATGAAAATATTTTCCTATTCTGATGTAAGTTTATTTCCTTTGCTTCAAAGGTCTATCAACAGCTGTGTAGATATTAAAAAAATAACTCTTATCTTTATAAAAGGTTGTTTTCTAGAGGTTTTATCCAATGTTTTAAAAAATTTATTAATACATGTTTTACAGTGCATAATGATTACATTCACTCATTCACTGTATAAAAGGTTATTAATATAACTCTCAGCTTTCTCTTTAAATTTAACTATATAACTAGGCAAGACTTAGAGGTGTAATTTAAAATAGTTTATATTTCCTACACACACACACACACACAAACACACACACACGCCAAAACGAACCTCATCATTTGACAAGAATGGTTTGCTAGAATAAAAAAAAAAACTGCCCACCTGGATATATAATACCAGCTTTGACTTTCAGTAATAGGTTTAAGGAGTTCATATAATCATAAAGATCTTCAAATATAGTTGTCCCTTCCCCTAGGATGCAATCCCCAGAAAAAATGGCATTTTCTTCTTCTAAGTGTAAAGCCATATGATCATCAGTATGGCCAGGTGTGTATATAACTCTGGTTGAAAAAAGAAATAAGAAAAAAAGCAAGTATGAACTCTTAAGCATAGTAGTGTTGAGAAGTAAAATTTTCTCTGTTCTAATTTGGAGAAGATACAAATAAGTTATGCCATTAAGTTAAAAAAAAGCTCTCGTTTTTCTTGTGCTTATGAAAATGATAATTCTCTCCACTGAATCACATCTCACTGTCAAGTAAAAGTTATTATTTTTCTAGCTTTTTCTTTTAAGTAACAAGCACAGATTAAAAAATTTTGGAAAATAGAGCCGGGTAGATGGCTCAGTGGAATATGCACTTCCTTGGCAAGCGCAAGGGCATGAGTTCAATCCCCAGTTCTGCCAAAAAGAAAGAAAAAAAAAAGAAAAAAAAATTTTGGAAAATAAAAAAGTACCTTGAAGAGATAAAAATCAGCAATCATTTCCATTACAAATTATGTTACTTATAATTTTCTATGCATACTTTTGAAAATAAAATTGTATTACTTTAAAATATGACTTTTTATTTATGTTTTCTTACAACAAAAAATATTTTTCAAAGTACATACATGCTTTTCATAGAAGCTGGCATGATATTTTCTTAGTAGTTAAAAATGTAAAGGCTAGGGATGTAGCTCGGTGGGAATGTGCTTGCTTAGTGTGGACCCAGCAATGTGTTTGATCTGACACAAAACAAATAAAAATAAAGCGGTTTTGAAAATTGATTTCAGTCCTATAGAAGATATTTAGTATGTTTTTATTTTTTCTCTTCCAATTCTTTTGTTGATAAAATTGATTCCAATATTTCAAAGCATGGCAAAACTGATTATCATATTTTCAAAGCATGATACTCTTTTAAGAATTACTTTTTAAAAAAATAATTCTATCAAAAATAAGCCAGTTAAAGGGCAAATCTAAATAATTTGTCCCACAGAGCACTCCTTGGGTTCTCAGCTACATAAAAACTTCATTTTTCATACTGGTCATTTTTTCTTCTATATTACTCTTGTATTTTATTATATAGGTATCACATTATTGTTTACCATTTGACCTCACAAATTACGAGTACCTAAAGGCAGGACTCTTATTATTTCCCTCCCCCCAACATTCTATTCTCAGTGCTCAGCACCTACTGGTAGCTAACTTGATGTCTTGGTTATTTCTCTCTCATTGCTGGGATTGGAGACTGAATTTTTTTTTTTTTTTTTTTTGGTGGAATTGGGGATTGAACTCAGGCCCTTGCGCTTGCCAGGCAAGCTCTTATTCTACTGAGCCATGTTCTGGGCCCTCTGGAGATTGAATCTTTAAAAAGCGTAAAACACAGGCACAGATTAAGGAGTGAAAATACATTAAAAAATTAGTTCAACATAGGTAGATTCCCAAGTTGCTTTTTAACATTCCGTTTTTATGATGCAGGCAGCCAGGCTTTCATTAGATATGAAGAGTAGAAGAGTTTTTTCCTAAGTTATTTCACCAGCTGAAGAAGAAAGGTACTAATCCTGGAAGTTCCCAACTGAATAGTATATCTAGATTACCATACGGTGAGGGCTCAAAACCTATGAAAGCCCCTCCTTCATACTCTAAGAGCTCCCAAACAGACATACCTATAGCCACACTACTATCAACAGTATACCAGAACTTATTATTTTCATTTAATGGTATCTTATTTCCCAGCCAGCAAACCTTATATTAAAATAGATTTTAAAAAGACATGTTTGGACACAAAAGGTCTCAAAAATGAGCCCTTTCTCAGGAAGCTTTTGGAGATAGATTTCCAATGAGGGGGTACACAAAAGTTATGAAATACAGGAAACAGGCCAAGGGACATAGGAGACAGGCAAAGGGAAGCCCAGGTGAAATGCTGGGCACTTGAGGACAGCAGCAGGACACCTGGGGGAAGGCCAGTCCATACTGGTCAGAGCAAGTCAGAAATCTGAAGGCAAGATGGAGGGTTCTTCTGGAATATGAAATTGAGAATCCCTGATACTTTAAACTGACGGAGAGGTTTACATGATTACCATTAAGTGTATAGAAAACTATTCAAGTAAAACAAAGTAATTGTTAGGTGCATGAAAGCAAAGGCAGGAAAGGAAAAGCAAGAACAGTTTACTACATGTTTTAGCTGTATGTAATGTCATTGTGTCTAGATTTCTCATTAAAGCCTCATGTGATTAGGGTAGCTGGTAGGGTTTGGTAACACTGGGATTAAGAATGTGAGGCTGGGATTAAGGGTGCCCACCCTGGGTGTGGGTGGCGCCACCCAAAAGGTAGACAGCCTCAAAGAAATGAAAGGGAAATACAGAAGGTAAGTCCCCTGGTGCTGCTGCTGTTGCCGCTGCTGCTTTGCTGCCCTCTGCCCAGCATGAAGGGCTCCTCCTCTGCAGGGCCCCTCGGCCAGGCCACCCTGCCTGGGAGCCAGCCAGCTGTGAATTGAAACCTCTAAACCTGTGAGCTACAATCAATCCTGCCTCTTTCAATGTTGTGGGGGGTTTTGTCTCAGCAAGAAAGTGTCTACAGTGGTCATAATGTAATCATTGAATAAACTGCTTCTCATCCAGCTCCCTTCCTTCATTCCTTCCTTCATTCCTTCTCTCCTTCCACCCATGCCTCTCATTTTTCTTTTTGTGGCTGGCTCAACCCACCCTGGGGGCAGGGCTGATGTGGCATGTAGAGCTGGGACTACAGTCCCAGGGCATTTGCCTAAGCAGGCTCTCTTGACTGCTGAGCTATCTTGCCAGGCCCTCTTTCTTTTTTCATCTCTCTCTCTCCTTTTAGATTCTATCTTTCTGGAGAGCCTTATACACTTCACTAATCCTTCATAAAAGATTGACTTGAATATTAACAAATAGAATAAAATACAATGAAAAATAGTAACATCAAAAGCAAATAAAATTTAAAAACCACAAATGTTCCAATATTATAAAATATCCGAGGGCAGGCCAGATAGCTCAGTGGATTAAAGCACCTGCTTAGGCTTAGGTTTGATCCCCGGCATGCTGTGCCAGTCCCATCCTTGGGGTGCACTGAGATGGTGATTGAGACAGGGTATGGTAGAGCCTGCCTGTAATTCCAGCACTTGGGAGGCTGAAAACAGGAGGATCACTATGCGTCCAATCTACACAGTGAGACCCTATAGACCCTGTACTAAACACATTTGAAAAAAAAATCTGAAGATGATAAAATTATAGAGAAAACTAGTAAGTTCATCTTCCTGGACTTCTAAAAGAAATTTGACAACTTTTAGTAGAATTTGAGAGACTTTAGATAATTGTAACTTAAGAGTTTTTCCTTTGCCAAAAAGAAAAATTAAGCATATTTTAAATTACATTTTTTCGCCCCCCTTACATTTTTAATGTCAGTGAAACTAAGTTAGCGTTATATAAAAGTAATCACAGGAGGTATTATTCTAGTCCATACAAAATTATGCATCTGTTTTTTGGACATGTGTCATTTTTTTGAATGAACAAAATGTATTAACCACCGATTTATGTGTGTGCAGAAGTGTCTATGTGCAAGTATGCCTGAAGTTCCAGGCAAACACTGTAACACTGAGTTGTATCTCTAGCCTCTTCTATTTTTAATCTATAAAAACTGATTTGGAGAGCCATTTGGTTTCAGTCCACATGTCTAATATGTCAATATGATTGCAATACTGCCTTTACTCTTAACCACTGCCACTTCAGAACATGGGAATGGTTTCTCTTTGGCTGTTCTTTTTCTTTTTTTGTTATTCGAAGCTTTACTTTATTTTATTTTGTAGTGTTAAAACAAAAGCAAACACAAATAGCAGAAACAAAGACAGAAACAGGATAACGTATCAGGCAGTAAGATAGCTGATACTAGGCGGATCATAAATTTCAATTTTCTCATCACCTGGGTGGCTGATGCTTTAATCTGTGGAACACTGTTAAAATTCAGGTCACATGAACAGGAGGAAAAAGGAAATGACATCAGAGGAGCTTTGGTAAAGCACAAAAGAAATGCAGTTATAGCCTTCCCCTTCATCAGAATGCCCGCAGTCTGGAGTAGTATTGTATTTTCTTAGGACCATTCTTTTAGAGATTCAGAACAGTTTGCAAAAGCTATGAGACTGTCTTCTTCAAGAATTATACATCTGTAGAAAATTCCTGATGATAGCCAGAATTTAATTCTTACCAGAAAGTCTTTTTAGATTTCAACTGTTTACTATTAAGTATTTTTTTTTTATTGTTCTTACCTCTGTCTCTATTATATTTTGTCTTTTTTTCTTTCAAAGTTTACAAGTAAGAAATATCAACTAGACAATGAATATCTGACAACAAATACTTGAAGACTTTTTTTTTTTTTTTGTATTTCTGGGAAGGGTCTACAGGGTGTTCAGGGTCTCACTACTAGATCTGATTCATAGTGAGGCCTGTTTACAGCCTCCCAAGAGCTGGGACTAGAGGCGTGCACCAGCACTCTCAGTCTTAATCCTCTCTCAGCGCGCCCTGTGGATGGGGCCGGCATGGCAGGCCCAGGGATTGAACCCCTGACTCCTGTGCCTGCTTGCAGACGCTTTAATCCGCTGAATTATTTGGCTGGTCCCTGAAGACTTTTAAGCAGATTTTAACTTTTTATTTATATAACTTTTGCTTATCAACAAATCTGTAGGTAAACGCTGAAAAAACTTGAGTTAACTGACTTCATAGAAATGGAAAACTGAAATGAATGCCTTCAGGAAACAAAATGTTTTACTATAATTAGAAATTATATTTTAAGAAAAGATTATTTACCAACTGTCATTTTTTAGAATTGTGGATGGTTTTTATTTTTTATTTTCTGGGTTAGTTTCCCTCTAATTTTAAAAATATTTCTATTTTTAACTTGTCCTAATTAAAATGAATCAGAACGAAGCACAACAAATATTAAATAGAATTCATACACTATTGAGATCCTTGGCATCAATCTGCTTTGTGAATCTAAGATAGTATTTAAATAAAGAGAGGCTGTGATAGGAAGTTAGCATGCGGAGGAACTTTTGGGGTGCTAATACTCTTGTCTTCAGCTGAGTGCTACTCAGTTTGCAAAAATTCATTATGTTGTATGTTTATGATAGGTTCATGTGGTAGGTCAACTAATGGTCAATTTGCAACACTAAGCTGAACTGAATTGGTGTGGCTCGGGGGTGGAAGGCCCACCTGAGGATTGCTGCCAGTAGTAAATATAGAAAGAGAACTGGAGAAGATGGTGTGCTGTCGATTCTTCTGCAGAAGCTTGTCATGCTGTCTTTCCTATGCACTCAAGCATTTTCATCGTTGGGGGAGCTCAGATCCTCACTGTCACTGGAGATGGCTGGTTCTCTTTGGCAGACCTCTGGTCATTATTTTGAGCACTGCTGCCTAGCTCCAGTGCAGATCCCTTACCAGCTGTCACAGATCCTTCACACCACTGGCAGACTTTTTAGCTTTCACCACTGACCTTTGGGCCTTCCCAGCACAAATCCTTGATATGGATGTGCATGAGACACTACTATGGGCTCCAGGCCTTCAGCTGGCCTTATGAAGGACATTGCCACACGCTCTAGGTCTTAAGCTGGAATTGTTGAGGACCTGCTGTGAAATCCAGGCCCTCAGTGAATTCTTTGGGTCTTTAGGCCATGGGAAGACTTCTTGCACTCTTGCGTTTGACTTTTGGATTATAAAATAATCTTAAAAATTTTGTGTCCCATATTAAATTTATTCCCTTGTAGGCCCTCACTACACTTTTATCTTTACATATTACACTGTAATAAAAAGTTTAAAAAATTGTGGTCCTGCTCATGTTGGTGATAGTAACATGTTCTAATCAGAATAAAGCATAGTTATTCTGAAGTTAAAGGATGAATATTATTTTTTAAAAATCTAATTTTATTTTGAAGAGTATTTCATTTTCTCTTTCTCAGCTATTCTGGTTTGATTAAAGCATGGTAACCTTGACGATATTTACACATGTGTGTATGGTTTATTTCACTTGTGAGTATATCTTCAAATGGCATCCACTTAAATATAAAGGCTTCAAGTTTATCATTCTTTATAGCTGAGAAATACTCCATTGTAAAAAATACTATATCTTTTTCATCTAATTTTTAGGTGATGGGCTTCTTGGTTGTTTCCAAGATCTGGCTATCACAAATTGTGGTGCTATAAACATAGGTACAAATATATCACTATGATATGATGTTTTCAGTTCCTCCGGGAAAATTCCCAGTAGGGTGATAGCTGGTTTGAATGGGATTTCCAGTCCTAGTTTTTTAAGGAGTCTCTGCATTGATTTCCATAATGGTTGCACCAGTCTACATTCCCACCAGCAGTGGAGAAGGGTTTGTTTTTC
>NDGN011480389.1:0-15666 GCA_002564285.1 Tympanoctomys barrerae
AGCAAGGATCGTCACAGCATTACAGATACAAGGACAGTGGCCTAAAGTGGAGAGGCCACGCGGGACAAAGGGAGCGGAAAGAAAGGAGCAGGCCACGGAACACCTCTGCCTCCTCCTGCTGCGGCTTCCATGCTTGCTGTGTGATAAGAGCCTCTGACAGAGGATTTATTTTTAAAAAAACGTATATTCTGATGCTAATGCCCGTGTGCAAAAGCTGTGAGGGGATTCTGATGCTTCTGGCTCTGTACACACCCCGGCGCAAGCAGGTTCACCTGCCTCCCACCTGTACCGCAGAGTGACGGGACAGGGTGAGGACACGGGGATGTGGGGCCGCCCAACCTCCGTGGCTGCGTGCACTGTACCTAGAAGCGTGAGTCGGACCAAGGCCCAGAGCCAGCCCTGCACAAGGGAGGAGGGCTGAGGCGGTCTCCCTGGAAGGAGGAAGGACGAGGTGAGCGGTCTGGGACTCCTCCACGGAGGGTGCAAGGGGGCGCAGCAGTGTCCATCTGAGGTCACACCCACAGCTGGCGCTGCGAACCTGGTAGGGAGGGAAGCCCTGCCTCGTGCTGCATCTGCTTGCCGCGGCTGCTGCAGGTGAACTTGGTGAGTCGCTGGGTCTCTAAGCCTGGTCTTTCCACTTTGGAGCTAGATTCAGCACAGCTGCAAAGATCAGAAGTCCAATCTTGCCACGGTGCCCGCTGCAGCAGAAACTCCAGAGCCAGCCAGCGGCCCACGTGGTGCCAGGGCAGTGAGCCCCAGGAGCAGGAAAACTAAGCCAGAAAGAGGCAGAGGGGCCGGGCGGACTCAAGGTCATCTCGGGGGTGTCGGGCCGCCTGAGCTGCCAGGGGCTGTGCCTTATACTGCTTGCGTGGGGCTGTGGGTGGCACAGCCTGGAGTGGCCCTGGAGCCCGGGGGCACAGGGCAACGCTCCTTGAGGACTGACTACAGTTTCCCCAGCAGCCCTTATGTTGCCCGCTCTTCAGAGCCCGCAAGGCTGCACAGATCCGGGGCTTCATTTGGGCGTGCTGTCTCTTGCAAGCGGTACTTTGACCACACCCACGTGGGTTCTGTTGGTTTTAAAGGGAAAGGAGAAGCTGAGGGGAAGACCCCAGGAAAGTGCCCACAAGGGCGAGGACCCACACAGTGCTAGCGGGGAGATGTGCGGCCTAGTCGAGGAGTCCCAGCAGCAGACCCCGGGGACTGTGTCCATGTGGGATGCCACCCCACAGGCTCAGGGCCATCTTCTGGGGGGCAGGTCTTACACTCACCATGCCAGGTCTTTGTCACTCTGGGAAGGTAGGGCTGAGGCAGGGCCCAGGCACCCCTGAGGCCCCGCTCCCCTCCCCATGAGCTCAGCAGCCTGAATGGTAGACAAGATGGCCACAGAACATGACCTCTGGGAGGGTGGCACCACCCGAAGCCACCTGAGACTGGATGCTTAGGCCACCCATGATGACAAGGAGCCCTCCACCTGCACACCTGTTCTGAACCCTAGCCCTGGCGTGCTGGTCGTGTGGTCTGGGCAAGCTGCCCACCTGCTCTGGGCCTGTTATTTCACCTGTGGGAGGATGGTTCCAGGCCAGGCAGAGTGTGACAGTGGCCTCCTGCGGGCTCCTGCTGTGAGTCCCCGCTGACTGCAGCAGCTGCTGCTGCAAGATGAAGGCTCAGCAGCCAACCATTGCCAAGCGAGCTGGTGGTGGGCACAGCCAGGTCCCTGCCAGCCACGTTGTCTCTTGGGATCCGCACGGCTCCCGCAGTGGGCCAGGTGGGCAGCCCAGCTCCAGGCAGGCGTGGGCCTCTTCCCATGACGCTGCACACCTGGCACTCACGGGGCCACCACAGGGAGCCGAGCATGACTGTGGCCTCTGCCCATCCCAGTGCCTTCTCCTTGGTGCTGAAGAGTGGCCAGTGTGTGAACTCAGCTCCAGATGGTGAGGGCGCGCTCTTCTCAGTCTGACCTCACCGTCTGACCTCACTGTCAGGGTCTGAGACGCTGGGAGAGGCCCACGTGGCCCAGGGCATCCGGCTCTGGCCTCTGCTGTGTCAGGAGGAAAACAGATGCCACTGGTGTCAAGCTCCTGGAGAAAGACGGCCGACAAGATGGAGAGGGGATGTGCTGGCAGTCACCACCGCCCTCGCTGGCCATGTTCTTCGCATCTTCCAAAGCATCCCCCAACAGACAGTGAAACCCATCACGGGGAAAAAGGACGGCCCGGGTCAGACCCAGGATACACACCAGGCAGTAGTGTGTCACCGTGGCTCAGGGCCAGCACTTCATGGCTGGGCCGGCTGGAGCCCCTGCTCTGCCACTCAGTGGGGACGCTGGATGGGCCCCCAAGTGCCATGGCTTCCTCAGCCTTATGGGCTGTGAAGTGGGGCGACGTGCCTGGTCCAGCAAGAACTGCTGCTCCCCTCTCGGCCAGCAGGGTCTGAGACACTCACAGCTTCCCCGAAGCTGACCTCCAGTGGCGAGTCGTGACCTTGGGTCTTTTCCTTCCACCCACGCCACCAGGTCAGATGTGCTGAGCCATCCTGCCGCGCCAGGTCCCAGGGCCGCAGTACGCCCGGCGCGACTCCTGACCATTCACCAAGGAGACTCCATCTCCATTCCCAGGGCAGTCCGAGTGACTGGGGCTTTGAGGAGAGAGTGGCTCTCCCACAGTCCTCCTCATGTAAATGCTCTGCTCCTCAACTGTCATAGGAGGCATGGGCCACACTGCGCAGAGCATCCACACAGCACAGTCTGCCAAGTGAGGCAGGGTGAAGAGGACCTGACCCGGGGGCTGCACTCTCCACCAGGAACTGGGAGAGGCTGATCTCTGATGGCCTGGTGCAGCCTCCACGGCGACATCCAGGGTGCACGAAGCCAGGGCCATTGAGCCCCCAGCACCCTGCATCAGAACACAGGGCCAGCGTGGGCCGGGAAGCCACACACCTTCCACCAAATCCCCAGGGCCCACTAATGCCGACTGAGCAAGCACAGCCATGCGTCCATGCTGGGCACCACAGCCACCACTCTCTGTGTGACCGCCTGCCTCTGCTGCACGCTGAGCCCAGCCCCGGAGGCTCTGCTGTGCCCCTGGAGTATTTTAGACTGCTTTATAGCGCAATTTGCAAAATAAGTTGAATAAGATTCTGGGGGCAGAAATTCATCCCTCCACACAATAATGCAAATGTCTCATTTCTCAACTCTGCATCTGATGGGGGAAAATTACAGAGAGCAGGACCATGCCGAAGAAAAGACCTGTCATTCTCCAATTCTGCCAAAAGAAAGACCAAGACTACAAAGCCCTGAGCAACGCTCTCCGCACCTTTCGAGGAACAATTGGAACAAAGCCGCATGCTGCCTGAGTGTGCACACAAAGGGCGCCTGGAATTTTTAGGGTTATTTGTGGAGCATAATTAGGAGTAACAGGACAAAACTAAGGAACAAACACACAAAGCCATGGAGGAGAAAATGGTTCATTAGGGTGTGCTGGGCGGGATAAAGGCCAATTGCTTCCCAGCTAGATGAAACACGGGTGTGTGTGTGTGTGTGTGTGTGTGTGTGTGACACAGTGCACCCCACCCCCTCCCTGGGGCCCCTCTCCACAGCACTCTCCGCTTGCCACGCAGATGGCTGCGTGAAGGTCCTCCACGGCTTGTGGGCTGCAGTGCACGTGACGCAGGGACGCTTGCGTCACAGAAAGTCAGACGGTAATAGCCCACGAGGGCGGGTGGGCAGGACCCTGGAACAGCGGGAGCTGAGCTATTTATGGGGAACTTGATCGCGGAAGGAAAGGTGGTTTTTATTTTAATTTTTGTTTTGCTTTTTTGGGCAGCTATTACTGCTGTGATAAGGAAAAAAAAAGGTCCCTTTAAAACACGCATGGGCATGCATCGTCATCGAGGTGAGGTGTGGATGGGAGGTCAGGCTGAGGCGCCTCCCGTGGTGGGAGAGCCCCCCCAGCAGCCGCGCCTCCCATTCATAACAGCTCCATTCAGGTGGCTTCGTGGCACCCTGAATCCCACGTGGCGGGGGGTGGTGCTGCCGTGCGACCCGGCCAGTGAGGCTGCTGTGTGCGGAGCTCCGGCGTGATGGCATCTGCTTCCCGTGGGCGACCCTTCCGTAAACGCCTGTGGGGAGGCTGGGGCCTCACTGCCGGGGGCACACCGAGAGGTGTCAGGACGCTGGGCCACACTCCTCCCTGCAGAACGCACGGCCAGGCCAAAGCAGGGGGCAGGCTGTCGTGGGCTGCCACTCCATGGGGACCCAGTTCTCCTGCCTCTGGGGTGTCTGCACAATTGCTACTAGTAGACCAAGGGGCACACACGGTGCCCACATCCCACACACATGTGCACGGGCATGCCACACGCCAGGGAAGGTGCTGTGCAGAGGCACTCTGGGTCAGCTGCAGAGATCAAAGGCTTGGCCCTACCTACTGTCTCCTGTTGTCCCTTCCCTACCAAACTGACCCTCTTCACCCCACAGTCCCCTCCTCAAGGCTACGCCCTGAGCGCCCAGTGGGTGGCACCCACCCAGGAACACACAGCTGCTTTATTTGAAAGGCTGACTCCACATTAGCAACACAACCACAACAGCTCCAGGATAAACAGTATTTACCAAGCACCACTGAGTAATTTTCCCCATTTGCGAGATGTTCTCTCAAAATAAAACTGGAAGACGCAGACCTGACCTGAGCAGTAGAGGAGTCAGAGCACCGTGACAGCAGCCCGCCCTTGAGCTGCTTGTCCCTTCCCCCTCTGTCCCTCTTCCTGTGTCTCTCTTCTTACACCTCCTTGCCCTGCTCAGCCTCTCCCAGGGGGCACCCCTGGGTGCTGGACAGACATGTGTCCCCTAATGTGTGCTGTGACACCAGTTGCCGGCTGACATGTCTGGATGTGTCTGTGGGTCTCCTGCTGCCCCCTGGTTGGTGGCAGGAAGCAGTGATGTGTAGATAGGCGTCTCGATGCTCCTGCAGCTGGCATGCTGCCCATGGCGAGGGCTGGGCTACAGATGACCCACGTGTGCAGCTGCAACCGTGTGCCTGCCGTGCCCTCCTGTCTCCCCCATGACTCCTACCTTGGTGGGCACCCGACAGCTCACAGTCACAGTGTGAAGCGACAACAGATGAAGGCCTGATTCTAGGCTTTGCTCTCATATGACCTGGGCAGTACTCTCAAGTGCTCTAATAAAGGCTGAAATTTTAGGTATTGGAGAGCACGTACTAATGGACACTGGGCACACTTCTGGGTGGAACAGGGGCCTGGCCACTCTGGCCACCCCTCAAAAGGCGGTCACAGCAACATACATCTTGAATGCAGTCAGGGAGATGACTCATTCCCCATGGGGGTCCCAGGACTCTCCAAGAAGCCAGCAGTAGCTTCCACGTGAGCAGAGCCATGCTGCTGGTCCCCGTGGGCACCATGCCCCCGTCCCACATTCAGACACTCACTGGGAACAGCCAGGCTAGGGAGAAAGAAGCCACCACCTTCCTGCAGCCTGGTCAGCATGGGCTGGCTACGAGCAGCTATTTTCTTCAAGAAACTTCTACCACTTTCCTGATGTTCTTGTTGCTTAGAAGTTGTGAGTGACCACTGGCACCCTTGTCGCTGTCCCCGGCTGCATCTATAGCATGGAGCACCTGGTGGCAGCTTCATGTACACAGGTGCTGTTGCAAGGCTGGACGTGGGGGATGGCTTTCCAGAGAGTTCTAGGCGGCTCCCCTGGCCTGCGCCTCATCCGCCAATATCTTAGTTCAATCCATCGATCCGTGGTATCGAGCACCGAAGGTCCCTTGCCAGGGCTGTGAGATGCAGGACGTGCACATGAGGAAGGCAAGTGATGCGGGAGCAAGTGGCTCAGATCTCTGGGATGACGGATCGTCACTGCGGCTATGCAGGGACAGCGGGTCAGTGCTGGGTGGTGCCGTGCAGGGCAGCGCTGGGTCCCCGGCTGGTCCCCTGGCTGGGGTGCAGGTCCCACACCCCGGGGCTAACAGATGGCCGAAGTTGGGAGGTGGGAGGGTGGAACAAAGCCTCAGAGCAGGCAGCACGGGTGTCGCGGGCTGCAAGGAGCGGCCAGGACAAAGGGCATTCAGGGCCTTCTGCTCACGCTCTTCATTAAGCCACAGGGCAGGGCCATGAGTGTCGGGCAGCAGCTGCTCAGCCTGCGTGCTCCAGGCCGCCCGTCGCCCTGGCCCAATGGTCCCGTTCTGCACCGCTGGGGGCGATCTGAGTGTGCGGGCCGGGAGCGGCCTGGGCCAGGGCTGGGCTTGTGGGCAAGGGTCTCTGATGTTCAGTCGCAGGCTCCAAGCTCCATAGCCGATCGTTTTCCTGATGCATCCTCTGCCCCCAGGGGCTGGTGATTCAGGCTGGGGGACGCGTGAAGGTGGGCCTGGGTGCTGCAGGGCCACTGCTCTACCTCAACACTTGTGTCCAGCCAGGGGCCAGACAGCAGGGACGCATGTGGCCAGAGGGGGCGCCCTGGCCACAGTCAGAGAGGAGACTCTGGGAATGAGTGACCTCCTTTCCCCTCAAATTTCAATTTCACATTTGGGGACCATTTCATTCTTAATATGTTTAGTCTTATATCTGGCAGAGCAGAAGATCATAAAGTGGGTAAAAATGACCTCAAGACCTTTAAATCCTGGGGTAACTTCCATTGCAACACATTATTTTGTTTTATAACAGATCCATATTCTATTTCCCCCCACTCACGTATGTCTTTGCTTCGTCTTTCGTTGTCGGGCTGAGCCCAGGGCTGGGGCTCCAGGAGGACACCCTCCCTGCCTGCACCCCAGCCCCAGCAGCCCCATTCTGGTGTAAGAGTGCTTTAGGGAAAGCAGCAGATGCAATTCTGCTCCTCCCTGCAAGGTTCGGCTTTGCTCTTCTTACAGAAGAAAATGTGGGGGGATGTGACACTGAGCCGTCGAGGAATCAGGCCTCCCGTGTTGGTGGAGAACCTGAGTCCAACCACACACTGGTGCTGGTGTCACCTGGCGCACCTGTCACCTGCAAGCACTTCCAACTGGCTGGCGAGCAGCCATCACGGGTCACCTCAAGGTGAGGCCCACGAGCCCCACCCCTGTGCCTTAGCATGCACAGGTATGCAATTTCAAGGGTGTGGCCTCGCTTGCCGACCCACACGGTCACAGTGACTGCCCAGCAGTGCCCACGAGACGCTGGATGTGCTGGCTCCCTTAGCTTATGCAGTAACGGGTTTTGAAAGAGTACCTGCTCACACCTACCCCTGTCCTGCATGGTTCTTTTGTACAAATTCTTATGCCTGTGACAAAGAAATAGGCATCCACACTTTCCTCCTGACCACTGCATGCTCTCGGGGCAGAAGCTCAGGACATTGAGTTTGGAGCAGCCAACTCTCCCGAGGGGTCACTGAAGGCCTAGACAGACCGCGTCTCAGGGCTCCTAGAGGGGACAGCAGCCTGCTTCTGCAGCCCTGAAGCTGTGTGGTGTCACACTTGGCCTGCCGACCTCAGGGGAAGGGGCCCTGACCATGCAGGAAGGCCTCTCTCCCTGACGTCCCACGTGCCCTATCTGGCCACCAGGCGTCATCACAGTGCAACATGTCCTCCTGGACTGAACTCTGGCCTTCATCACTGTGGCCACGTCCTGTACACACATAAAACCAAGTACAATAAGTTCTTGTTGGTTGAGAAAACGTGGAGCCCAAGGTGTCTGGGTGACCCCCACGGGAAGGGTCCAGAGCAGACAGTAGCAGCCTGCACCCACCCACCAAGGGTGGATGCGGAGTGGCCTCCCCAGGGGTGGCCTCTGTGGACTGCACCTGGTGGGCACCCTAGGCCCGGAGAGGCCCACGTGCATGTGGGCTGTGAGGTGAGCAGAGCCCCGTGGGAGGCACAGGGCAGGAGCGCAGGTGAGCTGGAGCGGGCACCTTTGCCTTCTGGGGCACAACCGCCTTCTCCAGCCAGGTTAATAATGCAAAGGAAGTCACAAAATAAAAGCATAGCAGGAGGGAAACAAGGTGGAAGAACAGGGGGGAGGACAAAGGAAAGGCTGTGGGCGCCCCTCCACAGGGTGGGCTGGGGTGGGCATGCAGCCCTCGGAGCGGCGGGCGCAGATGTGTCGCCACCACAGGCCAGGCCATCCAAGGGCGTTCTCCCAGACCCCACGGACCCCATTTCTGCCTCCAGGCTGAGTGCTAGCCTGCCCCGGGACACCTGCTGCTGTCATGCCGCGTGGCCACCCAGGGCCTTGCTCTACCCCCACCTGTGGCCTCCACCCACCCTCATCCATGGATCCACCCACCATGAGCTATTGGTGAGAATCCTCGGTCCACAGCTGGCGCACATCCCACTGTCACCTCAGTGTCACACAGTCCCTCCTGTCACCACATACAGCCTGACTGAAGGCTAGCATTTCACTGGGCTCTTGCATACTGGAGACATGGGGGTCTGCTCCTGAGTCCCCTAGGCCTGCCCCATGCGGTGCTTGGGGCAGCAGTCCACAGTGGGCACAGAGGAGAGGTCTGTCACGGGTGCTCTGTGGGGAGGCTGCAGCCTGGAGTCTGCCCAAGCCCTGACCCAGAGGGTAGGGCAAGGTGGCTTTGGCTATTTGTGCCTCCACCTGCCTCATGTGGCTGTGAAGTGACAACTCAGGGACCTTCTGGGCACTGCTGGGAAGGCATACCTGGCAGCCTGGGACAGCTGAGGGCCCTCTGACAGGCTCCCATCGGCACCCTGGGTCGCCATCATGGAATGGTCTCACGCTCGCTGAAGACACTCACCCTGCCCCAGCCCTCTTGCTGTTGAGCTTCTTCCCCTCAGGCCTTGGGATGCTCCTGCCTGTGCCAGAGAGCAGGACCAGGCAGTCGGGAAGGCTGGCCAGCATGCAGCAGAGGCTGGCTCAGTCATCTCCCCACCCCTTTTCCTCACTCCTGGGAAGAGGGGTTCAGCATGTCCAGGTTTGCTGAGCACCAGCAATATCAGAGCACTAAAAGGAGCCCCTGGGCTCAGGCTGCAGGCTGCTCGAGCATCGAGCATCTAGTCCCCTGCTCCCTACATCCTGCCGAGTGCTATCTTTAATCATGCTGATCCAATTGCTCCTGTCTGGCCAGGGCAGGCAGGACTTTACCTCATGCTCGGCTGTTCCCTGTGTCAAGGAGTTTGCATGGGCCGAGCTGCAGCACAGGCCCAGACACGCTGGTTGGAAAGCACATGCCTGAAAGTTTGGGGTGTCTGAGCACGGTGTGTTACTAGTGGGTGCTGGTCTTCTGGAAGAATGCCCTGACCCACAGTGAGAAGGCATGCAGCACATTCACCCAAGCTTACAAAATCAAATGGATCATCTGAAAGCACTGGGGACGAAATGTGCTCTTTTACCCTCAGCAGGGCAAAAGCTTTGCGAGTTTGCCTTAGATGTCACATTTCTGCCTTGGAAAGCATGAAGTCTGGTGCCAACTGAACCACCCTGGCTTTATCTGCAAATAGGTCCTGGAGCATTGCAGGGCATGGGGGCCCACAAGGAGCGGGAGCCTCCCTCCAGGCCCCAGGCCCAGGGCGGGGGGACACATGCTTACGAACCATGCCAGCAGGCTGCCCGTAGGCTGCCAGCTTCCCTCGGAAAGGGCGATTAGAAAACTCCCGCGTTCCCACGTTTTCCCATGTTGCAATGAGAGGAAGTTCTTTAATAACATGTTTGCAAGGACCCTTCCCATTCGGAAACAGGATTTAGCTTCTTGAATACTTATAAAAAATCCCACACAGCCTGTTATTTCAACCTGAAAGTTTAAATATAAAGCCAGAACATCCGCGCTAAGGCACACAGGGGATGGAGTACAGAGGCCTTGGAGAAACTTGTAGAGTCAAGCAAACCTTGGGAAAACTGTTTCCTGACTTAACTGGAAACACCCTGTCCTTTTCCATTTACATGAGGCGTGATTATCAATTTCAGAATGTTAAACTCACCTAGAAAAAGAGATCTCTGGATTCATGAGAGGACCCAGCAGGTGACAACCTGCACCCCACATAAGAAATGGGCTTCCTTTGCCAGAGGTGAGGAATCAGGGCGCCTGCGAGTCATCAGCCCAAGTCTGCAGGCACCCCAAAGAGCAGCAGCCGCGTGACCCTGCATTGCACGACGATCACGTGACAGTGGGCACCCAGGCAGCCTGCACACGCATTCAGGTCTGCTCATGGGGGTCCCTGCAGCCCCAGAGCGTGTCTTTCTCTGGGTTTGGTTCCAAAGGCCTCGAGTGCACAAGAAAACCTGCTGGGTGTTGTGAAATAACCATCAAAAGAGAACTTGCTGCAAATTCTGCAGGAGCCTCTGCCTTGGTGTCGGGGAGGGAGAACGGGTGGGCAGAATACTAAACTCGCTGCTCACAGATGATCAAAGCCTCAAAGAAGTGGATGCAACATTCAAAGAGGTTTGGAGAGAAAAGGGGGAGAATGTCTTGAATCATCTAACAACTTATTTTTTGTTGCGGTTTTATCCAACCACCTTCCTTAGAAGTGGGACAGCTGCACGAAATAATTCATAAAATATACTTATCTGAAACTTGACAATTCCCACCCTCTCTGTGGGTGTGTCCCACATGAGCACACTTGGATCCACATGTTACATGTATGCAACATGCTGTCCTAATCTGAAAGACTAGAAATAAGCAAAATCTGTTTTTAGATAATGAAGTACAAATTTAATCCAAATATAGTATGTTGCATGTACTTTGACATAAAAATTCACTGAAACAAAAGGGAAAAGTTTGGCAGTAATGTCCTATTGAAAATAACTTTTAAATATATCCTTCAGATAATTCAGGCAGTTAGTCTACCCAGCTTTTGAAGTATGCACAAATGAAGCTTTGCTGGATTATCGTATGGGATTGGTATCTTGGAAGAACATCAAAAGTTAGTCTGCCAAAAAGATCTGGTTTTATCAATAAGTAAAGCAAAAACAAACACCACACATATACCCCACACATATTAATTCAGAAAGTCATGGATCCTGATGGTCCTGGGCCAGGCCTACCTGGAAGAAGGAGACATAGAGGTTTACCTTGGAATCTCAGCATCCAAGGCTGCAGGGAACAATTTTGAGAAAGGGATACTCAGGGACTGCTGTGACCCGTGGCCTGGGCTCTGTGGCTCCGTGCACCAGGGTGGCACAGGCTGTCCTCACCACATTCAGTAGAGGGCTTCCAGACCACTGTTGAGGGCCTCCTTGGCTCCTGCTGAGTATCCTCAGCAGCACTACACCAGTGCTAAGCAGGGACACAGGGACTCTTTTTGGAGTGGCATGACTGCCCCCTAGCACCGTCACCCTTGTGCCACTGGGACACTGCACACTGTACCTCCTTTACTTCTGTATGAATGCCCAGCTCTCTCCCTTCCAGAAGACAGGCCCTGAGAGCTGATGTCAATAGAGCTTCAGACATTATTGTGGTCATCCTACAGTCCCCAGGCTGTTACATTGGCTTCTTTTTAATGAATATATTAGGGGGAAAGAAAGCTCCTGTCCGAGCATGGGTCAGATGGGGGGCCCAAAGAGGATAGCTTCTAAAAACTTCAAAAACTTCCAGGAAGTGCAGGAAGTGTGTACACCATGCCCCATGAGATGAAGCATAGTGTCAAATTGTTCAATCTTCCCTGTTCCCCAGCAGTGGGAATTACAGTGAGCTTACTACAGCCTTACTGTATTGTAGAAGTTTCATGATATAAAGCTAAGTACGCTGGGCCAGCGAGATAGCTTAGTGGACTAAGCATCTGCTTGGACAAGCACAGAGACCAGGCTTTGATCCTCGGTGCGGCATGCTGTGTCCACCCCACCCCCGGAGAGCGCTGAGCCAGCAACCAAGTTGGGGCGTGGTGGCGCACACCTGTAATCCCAGCGCTGGAGAGGCTGAAAGCAGGAGGATCACTACCAGGCCAAGCTGCTTAGTGAGACCCTGCACCAAATACATAAATGAGGGGGAAAAAAAGGGATAAGTATGCTGAGGCGACTAGATGCTTTCCCTGCAATGTGCTGTTTTATGCTTGCAATACTTGAAAAACTTTTTATAAGACTTTTAAACTTGAAGGGTATCTCAGTGGCAGCTACAAAAAACAGGAAGAGATACGGATGCGTTCATGAATGAACATCTGCTTCATTCACCAATGTGCCCATCTTGTAATCACAATGGCCTAAATTCTTAGTATGTTCCCAGCTAACTCCAAAGCTGAAATCCTGAAGTCCCCAATCTGGGGCCGGCCCCCTGCCCTGCTGTGCAGGGGTTTGCTCCAGAGGGGTGGCAGCACACCCCACTACCCAGGAGGCTCTCTGAGCATGTCTATGAGCGATTTCAGAACAAAGCACAATAAAAATATTCACAACGATTTCCAAATTTTCCTAGATCATATTTTTAAAGAAAAGTTTTCTTCCATCTTTCCCCCTTTTTATTAATCTGGATTGAAGAAAAGCACACATTTCATTTATTGTCTGGATTACAGATTCTTATTAAACAAACCAGAGCTCATTATAAAATCAATATCAACTTACCCACCATGTCCCCAGGAGGAACACAAAAGGTCACTCTAAGAAATTCAAACAATTTTCCTCCTGGAAGGGCATGATTTTAATTACAGATACTATTAATTAGAGCTGTCACTAGGAAGACTTTTTTTCTGTTAATTATCACAAACTCAGTTCTAAGTATGCATTTTCAACCTGTATTTTTGTAAAAATTAGTCATTTCTGCATGCAAGTCTAACCTTTCCATTCTATCAATATTTTATATTTGAATTTCAAAGTATATCAAAGGACGCATGCTTTCTAGAAATCTACGCCTGTGAGATCTCGCGTCTCTCACACTTGGAACAGAATGAGGTGATAATTTATTTATGTTTCGACACAGGGTTGGCCCTGAAGACCTGGCATCCTGTACTGATGGCCCTGCTCAACAGAATTTCTGGGTAAATTCTTACTAGTTTATGTGACATTTTTTTCAGACTGCTTCTTCAAACGTGGTTTTTCTTTTGCTTTGAAGCAAAGCTATGCACTAACCTGAAATGCCATCTCCATTTGAAGTTCGCTACTCCTTTGCAAGAAAAGAATCATTCTGACCAGGTTTGTGACCCCTCCAAGAGGCGAGGGGTTTTCTCCATTCAGTGACAATCCTAACTATTTTGAAATTAGAGGAGAAGCTATGTTGTGTTCTCTTTTACACACAGAAATTTTATGAATTCACTGCACCTCCTTACATGGGGCAGCGTATGGTGGCCAAGGAGCAAAGTCCGGCCAGCTCCGTGTCAGCTGGAGCCTCAGGCATCTCTGAGGAGCTGGCTAGTCTACCTGGGTAACCCTGATGACAGAACAACAACACTGACTTGTGTGGAACACGTGAGCTATTTACATGCTGTTACATACAATGGTCATGTGGCCGCAGATGACAAAGATCTGCCCACTGGCAGAAACCCTTGCCAATGCATATCGATTAAACTCTTAAAATGGTGATTAAGTGAACTGCTCCACCTTCTCAAATGGGGATACTGTACATACACAGAATTGACATACTTTATGTTATGGAAACCAGAAGTCTTGACTTATAGATATGCCTGGCTTGCACTGCTGTCTGGAGTCTCATTTTATTATGGAATGTTGTTAGATAGGACACACACTACAGAGCACCCCAGCACCCTGAGGTTCTGTTTCTGCCCCTCAGCTTCCTGGGCCCTCCAGGGGTGTCCGCTGGAGCTCAGCACCTCCCCATGCAGTGCCCACCGCCTTCTGCAGACACGTGGTTTTATCTCCCATTTATCAGTGCTAGATTTCACTTTATCTGAGTCACAGCACAGGGTGGTGATGGATCAGGTCAAAGGGGCTTTTCATATAGAACCCTGAGAAAGTCGATTATTTAAGAGCCATCTTCAAACATCCACACAACCAATTCATCCTAGAACTCTGGCATGTTTCATTAATAGTGTCCAAAACAAAGATAACAGATAATACATAATTCATGTATTGTACTTTTTCCATATCTCTAATTAGCAACCTGCTTTCACAGCTAACACAAAACTATCCAAGAACAGCGCAAGATTAATACAGAGCCATAAAGCTGCGGTTGCAAGGTATTTACATGAATGCTAATGAGAACTTTCAAATTGTCGTCATAAAAGAACCCAAACTATAAATAAACGAGCAAATGCTGGGTGTGGGGGAGGGCCCAAGGGCAAGCGAAAGATCTGCCTGTGCAGTGTGGATGCACCCAGCAAAGCCCCGAAAGGACTGTCTTCTCACCTGGTAGGCAGCAGTGGCGTCTGCACCCGCGCCGCCCCCCAGGCCCGACAGCTTCTGCTTTAGCTTGTGGTGGGAGCTGTGGCGGAGGCAGTAGATGAGGCTGGAGGCCACGAGGACCCCCACGATGCAAGCCATGGACAGAAAGGTGAGCACGACGAACTTGATGGAGTCCTCCTGCTCTGTCCCGTGAGGCAGGAACTTGCTGCTCTGCAGGATAAGGAGACAGGCCATGTTAGCGCTGTGGGAATCGCCAGCCTCTGCACAGCCTGAACGCTCGCTGCCAGGGGGCAGCCGGGCACAGCACCAGCAAGCAGGGCTGGAGCCCCTCAAGGGCGCGGGTGTGCCCCAGTCCAGGGGCAGGGGATCCCAGCTACAAGGGCCCCTGTCTCTTTCCTCGCTGGGGGCTTTTTTTTTTTTTTTCCACATTTAATAAGGTGAGGTGCTAGGCAGCTCATTTGCTGCCTGAGGTAACACCAAACACACAGCCCTGCCCACGCAGGAGCCAGGAGCCCATGTCCTTGGAGAGGTGGCCCTGCAGACAGTAAGGCAGCAACCAAGGTACGGAGTCGGCAGCGCTCCACGGAACACGCCACCCTGACCTGTGGGGAACCTGCTACCCCGAAAGGCCCCGCCCGCCTTGGCACACCCGGAGTCCAGCCGCGCCAGACACCTCCGTGTGCCTCCGAAGCCACCGGCCCCCGGAAGCGCACCCTTCAGTCCGAGTTCATGCCCTCAGCCTCCCTGAGCGCTCGCGGGGTGCCAGTCACCGGTCTCCAGGGCAAGGAGCCCGGGTGCCCCTCATTAGCGTCTTTAGGAGGTGCATTAGCGACAATTAAAAGCGCCGCGGGTGAAAGGATGGCTGCCGGCGTATGGCCGCGACGCCGGCGAGCCCCCCGCAATTACCCGGGACGTGATGGGAAAGCACGCCCGCCTCGGCCCTGGTTGCTACAAGACGAGAACAATTAGCCAACTCCTTTCCACCACCTAATTTCGCGTGGTAACAAAATGGATTTTTCCCCATGAATGCCTGGCCGGCCTATTCATTATCTCTCCTCTATTAGTAATTTTCTGCTCCGCATTCAGCCTCCCAACTCTTCATTTCCTCCTGCCTCCGAGTGTACACAGCGCCTCTTATGTCAGGCCGGGCCCATTTTTATCTTGTAATCATAAAGGCCACCAAAGCAATTATCGCCGGCCTGACTGGAAAAGCTGGTCATTAATTAGCCTCCTTTTGCCTTCCGCGCGCGGATTAGCGGGCGCCGGGACCGAGTTAATGGAAACGCGGGTTCAATGAGAAAGGACGCCCGGATTTTGCTGCCTAGATGCGCGCCGGCTAGGAGGACGCGGGGTTCTGGGCGCTGAGTGGACGGCGAGCGGGAAGGGGGCGAGCGAGGGAGGGGCAGGGGACCCCGCGCCGCCCCGCCCCGCCCCCCC
>NDGN011480400.1:0-15556 GCA_002564285.1 Tympanoctomys barrerae
GTGTGTGTGTGTGTGTGTGTGTGTGTGTATGTGTGTGTGTGATTGGCAAAGATGAAGCCTGGGAGAAAGGAAAATTCATCCCTGATTTCTATATTTTCTCCATCTCATCAAACAATCCAACACTGAACGTATTCCTCTGGAATGGCTTATTCATAAGGCGGCTTGTATTCATAAGGCAGAACAGTGAAGTAGAAATATTGAGCATTATAGTCACAATTTACAGTTTTCATTTATGACTCCTCCCAACTGCCTTTGGAACTCAGAGTAAGTTACCTGATTGTTTTGTTCTTTTATTTCTACACTTGAAATAATAAAGGTAATAATACTTGCTTCACAACATTAAGAGAATTAGTACACACAATAAGTAACAAGTATAAAAATCTGTGTGCTTCATTTGTTTTGTTTTGTTCTGTTTTTTGGTTTTATTTTAGTACTAAGCAAGGGTTCAGGATAAGGGAATCTGGAAGTAGGAACACAAGTGTCTTATTTTTGATACAAGAAAAGCTTCAACTACAGGAGTAACTTATAAATGAGCAAGAGTCCAGGAAGTCTATGCTTTTAACAATTTCAATTTGTCTACAAAAATAAAAAGCATGATGGATACCAAAACATGGTATGGTTCTGCAGCACTCTCCCCTACCTCCCTTACCCCTGTCAATTTGACTCTGAAAAGCAGCATCAGAAATTTGCTGTCCAGTATTCCAGACTCAAACCTACCCCAGAGCATTAGAGAAACACTTCTAATTTAAGCCTCAATAAATGTGAGTTCTGGGAGAAAATAGATAAATGAAATAAGAGAAAGAAACAAAGGCATCATGTCCAGAAGTAACTCTAGCAAGTGTGGCATCATGCCTCCGCATACCACAATATCCATCCCGATACCTTTAGTGCATACTATTCCTGTTTGATTTTTTGAAGCTTAAAAATTTTTGAAGGGACTAAACTTTGTACTTTAAAAATTCAATTTTCCAATATGATGAGAGCTCTTGAATGAAACATAACATCATACAGTGCAGCAGACACCAGGCAACAGAAGGGAAATCAGATAGAGGCTCTGTACGGCTGGCTGCCTTGGTCGCCTAAGGTGCTGCTATTGGACAATGGTGCACCTGAACAGCCCCAGACCCCAGTGATGCAAGCATTTCCTGCTATGTTCATCAGTGGTGCAAGCTTTCCAAATATCAATGGTCAATTGCTAAAGAAGTTTTTCTGCTTTTATTATCATAATCTCTAAAACTTCATAGTATCTTTAATCAAATAAGGATTTTCCAATATAATTTTAAGTGTGTTAGCAAAAGATATAATGAGTCATTTAAAAATACTTTAAATGTTCAGCATGGAAAGGTTATAATAAAGTAGCCTAACCAATTAGCTGCTAAACAGGATGTTATGTATAAATACTTAATGACAAGCTTCCAGGAGCTAACAATCCCAAGAAATTCTGTTAGAAACTTCAAGCAGATTTTTTGTGCCAAACTTTTGCGGTTAAAAACTTGAAAGCTGGGGAAGACAACTGCATTTTAAATAAATGCAAAATGCACTTGGGAAAACTGGACTTCTAAGCCACACATACCTACAAAGAGAAAATATCAGCATAATCTATTGCAGAAAGAGGAATGACAAATGCAAAGTTAATAGTGTAACCTTTAGGTAGGTGGCTGCTTTATACATTTTGGGAATGATATGTGTTTGACTGTAAATGGCGATAAACAATACAGATCAGCTTCTGTTGCGTGATTGCATGTCATTTTCTAGGTCTAATTCGTCTGCAAGAACTCATCAAAGCTCCCTCCAGATATAACATTAAAATCAAAATCCGCCAGCTGCCCTCTGGGAACAAAGATGCCAAGCCTTTACTCAAGGAGATGAAGAAGGGCAAGGAGTTCTACGTGATATTTGATTGTTCACATGAAACAGCAGCTGAAATCCTTAAACAGGTAAGAGGGCCCTGGAGGAGGTGGAAGGGTGGGGAAAACGTTATTTTTCTCTTTCTCAAAAATGCCATCTCTTTTTCTTTTTTAGTGCAGCATGATAAATCATGTAGCAGTGAAGTTGAAGCTAAAAATTGAAAATGGCAGAACCCTTTTAGTGAACTATAGGGCTTAGTTAGTTTAGGTAAGTGGTTGCACACGTGTACCTCTCTATATTGTGAGATCTATGGGGCCTACCAGAAGATGAGAAGAACAGTATTTCAAGGGGATTTAAATATCGCTTTTCTTTATGCCCTTTGAAAAGAAGGGACCAGATATCATTACGCAGTGCCTAACTTCCTAAACACAACCCTCATGGCAAAAGCTTCTTTGTGAAACAGGCAGGGTCCCAAATACAATAAAAAGGGTACGAAATAAAAGTGCTAGGAAAGAAGTTTCTCTTTTCTAATGTGCTATGGACAATGAACTTCTATGTCTTCATCTCCATAGATAATGTGGGTGGAAACAGGCCATTATAAAATCCCATATAGATGCAGAATTGGTAACATTCAGAATAACCAGGACAATAGCAAAGTAGTAATTTTGAGTGCTTTATCTGATCTTGAAAAATAAAATGGAGAATTAGAAAAGATGAAGCATAGAGTGTTTTAGTCTCCAGGATTTGGGATAGCATCAGGAGGGATTTCTGGCTGTCCTATTTGGGACTGGGGCACTGTACTGCCAAGCAGTATGTTACTACAGGCCAAGGAACCTGCTAAACACCTAACAATGTATGTCTGGCAAGTGTGGCAGAAGTTTAAAATAAAAGCAGTGATTAAGCAACAATGGATTTAACTTGGAAGAATATATATAGGCAATATTTGTGTGGTCTGCTGGGCATATCTTTATATTTAAAGAGTTATTGTCACATAAACCAATGTTGTTATCTAAAACAATGAAACCATTACACTCCTTAGGTTTACAAGTTTGATGTTGGTATTCTATTGACTAGAAATGGACAGTCAGCTTATACCTAGACCAGCGCCTCCACACAAATCCAGAACTGTGGTTTCCTCAGTCCCTAGAAGGCCTTCTTTGAATAGTCAGGCCTAATGCTATAACTCTCTCTCCGGTTGATTAAATGAAACATTTATTTACAATCTATTAAAGTGTAGATATAACTTGAGTGTGTCTATTAAAATTTCAAGTGCTGGAAACTTAATGCTTGGTGGGGTCTTTTGAAGTAGTGAAAAATTCAAGAGGTAACACGGAATAGAAGATGCCATTAGGTCACTGGAAATGCCACCTCCGGAAAGGAGTAATGTAGTTCTCCTTAGAACCTCCTTACATAGTTCCTACAGGCTCAGTTTCTCATGCTTGGCCCCAGGATCTCCCTGGCACCCTCCCCTATGGTGTGATCTCTTCCCCCACATTTACTGCTATTGTGATGTTGTCTGCTCTGAAGTCCTCCCACAGGGCTTCCCAGTCCTAAACCTACAGCACTCAAAACTGTAAGTTGTTTTCTTTTAAATCATCCTCCCCTGGGCTTCGATTTACAGCAACAGAAAAATAATCACATAGGCACAGAACATTTAAAGTTGTAATTGGGAGCAGTTCCAGACATCACTGTGTCTAAACTTCTCACTTCACAAGAGGCAAATGACTTCCCCAGAGTCACACATCCAGTGCTTTCTCTATCCAAGACAAGTGGATCCTCTAGTTAGGCTGAAGAGCTTTTGTTAACTTACTTCTGGATTGCAAGTGCATTAAGAAAATAGGAAAGAATGGTGTCAGCAACTAAAGAATTTTAAAGGTAAATGAGCACAATCAACACAATCTTTCACCTTATGGCTTCATTTGAGAATTTTAGGACAGTTCATTAGTGTGTGTAGTTGGATTCGCACTGAGAGCAACAGCAAGATTTTTGTGTGACGCAGAAAGTGTAGAGCAGCTTCCTGTTCCAGAAGCCTGTTACCAAAAGGCTGGGATGTCTGTGATAATGAAGAGAGTAAGTTGTAATGAGACTTCCCTTTGTTAGGCACCCGTTTGGATCACATAAATGGCCACATCGCACCCAAAAGGCAGCCCTAAGGTGAGCGAGAGAAGTGCATTCTAGACTTTCCCCTCTATTGTTATCTATGTGAATATGACATTGTTTGAATAAGGGCCAGCCAGATAGCTCAGTGGATTAAAGTTCCTGCTTAGGCAGATGCAGGGACCAGGGTTTGATCCCCAGTGTGTCATGACAGCCCAACCCCAGGGCGCCCTGAGAGGATAAGAGAGACTGAGCATGGTAGCGCTCATCTGTAATCCCAGCACTTGGGAGGCTGAAAACTGGAGGATCACTATGAGTCCAATTTGTGTAATGAGACCCTTAGACACTGTACGAAATATACTAAAAAAATTCTTTGAATATAAATATCTCTTTCCTAGTACCTAGGGATTATAGCATTTAGAGGAAAAAGAAAAACAAAACCTTTAGAGAAGCTCTCCCAAGAACCATCTGGAGAGGTAAGGGGAGTGGGTTTAGTTCAGCTTTCCTTTGCATTTATACCGATATATGTATACCAATTTCACTTTGTTGTCTGCCATATGTTTTATTGTATGCTTATTTTTTCAAAATATTTCAGTGGTATGATCACCTATGAGGCCTGATGCAAGGGAAAAGACAGACTGCTTGCTTGTCTAGTGTTTTTTTAGACTCATGATCTATCTACAGATAGTTACGAAGGTAAGGTGCTTCAAATGTGTGCATCAGGAAACTCCTATTGTATCAAATGAGAAAGTGTAGTTGCTGCTGAAATTACTGCAGAGGTCCCAAGTTGTGTCAGTGAGGTTGTATTTGGCCCTCCCAAAGCTGCTGTGCTTGCAAAAATGATATCACACTCTTCAAGGCTTTCTAGCCTGGTCAATAGAGAGCCAAGCATTCAGTGAGCTTTCATTTATCTCACTCCATTAATTCAGGGCAACCACCTGTAGAACGAGACAGAACTTGTCCTGTGCCCTAAGTGTTT
This sequence comes from Tympanoctomys barrerae, assembly GCA_002564285.1. Lineage (NCBI taxonomy): Eukaryota > Metazoa > Chordata > Mammalia > Rodentia > Octodontidae > Tympanoctomys > Tympanoctomys barrerae. Next base: position 4,925 of record NDGN011480400.1, read on the forward strand.
TAAGAAGAGAAAAAATGAAGAAGGAAATGGAAAGGAGGGGAAGGCAAGGCAAGGCAAGGCAAGGCAAGGCAACTGACCTCTCTAGTTCAGGGTCTTGGCAGGCACAATGACAGTAGCTGGCACAGGAATCCGTAACAGCACGCGGTCCCAAACAGCCCCTGAGCAAGTTCCATCTGCTCACTTTGGAATGGAGGAAACTGAACTCCCATACCGTATTAGTCATTTTTCTTTACCTTGGGCAAGATACCTGACACGCAATTTAAAGAACTCCAGCTTCACTGTGCCTCGTAGCTTGGGAGGTTTCAGTCCACTGTGACCTGGCTTCCAGGCAGCAACATCCTGGTAGAATAGGATGGCTGAGGAAAGCTGCTGACCTTGTGGCAGGCAGGGAGCAAAGAGCTAAAGTAAAATCTAAAGACAGAGGAAAAGGGGCCGGGACAGGAAGTGGGTTCCTGATAGGGTCTGGCCCTGGTACGAACTGCTGACTTATTATGGTGGTCATCCAATATGGCCAAAGCCCTTAAAACAAAAGCTTATCTTCCCAGAGACCACCTCCCCTCTTCTCCAACTCAGTCCAGGGTGAAATTTCCTTTTACCTTTCCCGCCACCTCAGGGAAGGCCCCAATCAGCTCCTCAGGTGTATCTAAGCATCTCCCTCAAACCTGACCCCTGGCAAAAGGCCAAAAAGCCTCAGCCTCCCTTTGTTCTAATCCAGAGAATTTCTTATCTTCCCAGATTCTCTCCGTGTCCTCCAAGACAATGAAGCCCCTTATCCTTTGTAATAAAGCCCCTTTACCTTTTTCCTTCTGCCCATTTCTCTGCTGCGACACCATCAAAACCTATCATAACCCTCTTGGGATCTACCTCCATCATGCCCTGTCTCTGAACAGTCTATTCAGCTTTGATGCCATCCAGTGAGGTCAGAGGTTGGAGCTGCCATGTTCTGGACCCCTTCTGAAAAGCCCACAAGCATATGACCGATAGTAGGACAGTTTTGATTGGAACCAAGCGTGTTGGTTCAGTGGCCCATCCAAGGTCTTTCTGTGGAGCTGAGCTCTGATGTCGCAGCCCGGGGTCTCCGTTTAGCGTAGCGTGCCCTTGAGCCGAATGGGCTCCCGTCCTAACGTGGGCCACCAGAGAAGTCCGGAGAGCACAGCCACATGCTGCTGGGTGCCTCTGCAGGAGACTGATACTAAAAGCTTTTGTATTTTACGTAGAAAAATCAGTCCTGAGAATATTTTGTCCGCCAGGTCAGCCTGGCTTTCTCTTCCTGCACATTTCCCATCACTGACCTGCACTTTCATCACATTTTTCCACTTTTCAATGATTACTGAGAAAAATGAAATTAAATGTACTTTAAGAAGATATTTGACATTTATCTGAAAGTAAAAAAAATTGGAGAAAAAGTCTATAGTTATTCTTGGGCATGCTAATCACTCTGGCAAAGCAATTATTTCCATTCATATTGAACAAGTGCTATATGATGAGAATCTGAAAAGTTATTTCCTAAAAATTAGCTTGAAATTCAAATGTCAAGATGTGATTAGGCTGCAGAGGAGCAGGTCCGTCATATGAACAGACTGTCTTCGTGAATTTTAGTAGTTGGAGAGTTGTCTGGACAACCGGTGAATCCAGGGGGCCTCCCTCTCCCTCTCAGCCTGCCCCTGGCAGGTGTCCTGCTTCGTGCGCCAGGCCCTGCTGTCCTCCGCCTGCTTGGGTGTGCAGCTCTTCTCTTCCTCAGGCTCACGTCCTCCCGGTCCCGTTGTTCTTGCACCAGCCCCACGCTGCCTGCTGGTGAGCGAGACAGTCTCACTCCCAGCGGGAGCCGCTCTGCTGTGGCCCTGACTGATGCGAGCTGAGCTTAGAACGTGCAGCGGAGAGCAGTACGACTTCACATGCAGGACTCTTAGCACAGTGCTTGGTGCGAGGGAACCGTCCCCTTTAACTGATAGCATAATCCTTGACTCATTTGAAAATAGAAGCTCAGATATGCCAATAATTTAATCTATTACAAGTGAACCCAGATTTTAATAAAAATTACCAGGGCTCTCAGGACTTGATCCTACCTCTCTCTTTGGCCATGTGGGCCACTTCTTGCCTCTGCTGCTTTACTTCTGGTGTGCCCTACCTACCTGGCCATGCAGCACAGTTTCCTGTCCCACGTCACAGCTCCTGCACCTGCAGTCATCAAAGCCTAGGACATCATTCCACCCCCATGTGGGCCTCACCTCAATCTTTGTGTGTGTCTTTTGAGAGACAAAAAAAAAAAAAGAACTCATTTGTTATTCACCATGTCTCCAAATTCTACTTAGTTTTCTTTATAACAGTAATTATGACCACAATTAAGACATTCGTTCATGTGCCACCCATGTTCCCTATTAAATGGTAAGTGCCAAGAGGATATTTTCCTGTCTTTTCTCCTAAATCCTTAGCACCTACTACATATAGCACATTATTTGATACTTTTTGAATGTTCCACATACCTCTGTTAAATGAGTAAGAGAGGGAGCCAAGAACTGTGCTGGATGCTTTCAATAAATAATCTCCAAAGTAATTTTCCTTCCACTGTACTCAGCATGCTGTGTCAAGCACATTTGGACAAGTTGTGCCTCAGCTTCCTCAAAAAAGAAACTCTACCACTGAAGCCCTATATAGTAAGACGCTATAGTCCATTTTGGACTATGACAACTGAAAACAAATTGGGCTCTTTGCAGAAGTGCATAGTCACTCATACATCCCATATGGGACCAGCCAAGTGGGTCACTGTTGCCAGCACAGAAGCTGCTTGCTCCTGGCTCTGTGGTGGAGACTGAGGGACACCGTGGTGCTCCATGCAGCACGGGAGCTGAATCCGGGTTTGGCCAACTTCCTGAGCTGGAGTGCAGCCAGCGAGGGAGCAGAAACACACTATTTCCAACTCAGGGACCCTGATCCATTGCTTACATGGGCAAATGCGTGAGAAGAGTCTTTTTCCTCGCAACATTTGAGGCAGCAAGTAATAAGCAAGAATTGAGCCATTAGTCTACATAAGGCACTTAGCACTTTTACAAAATAAACATATTTTGTAAAATTATGCTGCATTTTTCTCCTATCAACATTTGCATGTGAGCTTTTTTTTTTCTTTTGTTCTTTTTCAATTAACATAGAAGTAGGCCAGGGGGAAAATGTATTTTTTTAATGCCTGGCTTCCCTTGGCTAGGAAAGGTAATGGCAGTACTGATTAATCAAATAATTGTGTGTATTGATTCGTTCTTCATATGAGTTGTGCCTTCTGGCTGGAATGAAAGCAAACAGAGGTGCTGCCGTCACTCAGAGCACTCATTGACTCTCAGGGCAGAAGATATCAAGTCAGACACTGTTACACTTTGTGTGAGAAGAGGTCACAAATTTGTGTGCCGTATGTCAGATCTCTCAGTCTGTCATTTTGTAAAACAGGCTGGAAACCTTACAACTATATTTTACAGAACATATACTGCATGCCAAGTGCTGTTCTGAACAGGTTACATGTAGTTACTATGAGAAAACTCTCTGTCCAAGAAACTGCAAGAACTCTGAGATATTTTATGACTCTTCCAAATCACATAGCTGGCAAATAACAACATTGAGATTTAAAATTCATCTCAGGATTCAGGGGTGGGAAGATGGCTCAGCAGAATAAGTGCTTCCCTGGCAAGTACAAGGGCCTGAGTTCAATCCCCGGTTCAAAAAAAAAAAAAATCTCAGGATTTAAAAAGAAAAAATATATCTTATTCTGATATTGCTATACACAAGACACCAATTCATTCCTGTCATAATGGAACCTAAAAACCATTTCAGTTAGGTCTATACTTCCTTTGTGCAGTTATTTTGTTTTATTCCAAATATTCAACCATCTCTCGCTTTAGTTAAGGTCTGAAGAACTACTGCATAATAGTTCAACAGCCCCATGTGTAAATAGAGAATATGAGACAGACACCCAAAACAAAATTGTTCTTTTATTTAGCATTTATTTGCTGAATATTAATTAAAGGTTATTGTCCTTTAGCCATTTTCCTGGAACAAAATATCCAAGACCCACAACTTAAAGGAGAAGTGGTTTATTTTGGTTCCTGGCTTTTAGAGAATTTGGTCTGTAGTGAAGTAGCTTCAGGGCAGGAAGACCCTGGGGAAGGGTCCGGCAGAGAGTGTCAGAAGGGCCAGTGAGGGAAGTAAACTCTTCCAGGTCACAGCCCCATGAACCATCTCTTCCAGTCAGGCCCTTCATCCTATGAGGTTTGACAATGGGCTTAGTACATTTATCCCCTGATGAATATAGCTGTCATAAACCCCGACCCTGAACACATGAGTGTTTTGGAGCGCATTCTTGACCTAAACCATTACAGTGACCGTGACACAGTGATGAAAAAGCAACATCAAACCCCCAAATTTCTGCCCCCATAAAAGCAAAAAGAGATCACAAAAATGAATAGAAAAAGATTATAGCTTTTCAATATCTGTGGACTATTCTAAAATGGTGAAATTACTTTCTAACTAGTGAGGAACTGTGTGTAGAATCTTAAACTGAGACTTGGGAGATGCAGTTGCAAATTCTGCCCTGTCCCTAAACTTAATAAGTGTTGTTTACTTGGTACTTAGCCAGAACATGCTGTACATTACACTAGTATGATCTCTTTTATCTACTCAAATATCCCATGTTACCAATGAGAATAACAAGACTCTAGCTCCCACACCTAATGTCAGTGCTAAAACTGAAAAGCAAGACTGTGACACCCTAATTGCCTGAACTGCAGTCTACTGATTCCTCCACAACTCAGTCTCCTCAATGATAAATAAGATGACTGGATTCAAACCTAACCAGGAATCCCTTAAGCTTTAAGTATCCCTTCATACACGTGACCAAGAATCCTCTTACTAGTGTTTAGACATAAAGAGCTTGTACATTGCCTTGTACTTAGCTCACTGCCAAAGGAATGGGGAATTAATTAAGCAATATAGTCTTTTTAAAAGTTTTTCAAGTCCTCTGATAGTCTTTGAGCCTGCTAATTGATAAGTTCATTATGTTGGATAAATCCTGACAATGTAATAATGATGGATCTCAATTTCCCCTAACTAGATGATAATTTGTAGTATATTATAGAATTATTTCAGCAGTACATTCTCATCCTAATTATGTCTCTCTCAGGCTGATATTAAAATCTATTTACAGTCCCTGAGCAGATAGTTAGTTTTAGTTATAAAAAGTGGTTCATAGATATGATTTTGTTATTTAAAGACACACAGGTTTAATTGACATCTATAGAAAATCAACAATTTACCAAAGATGTTTGCAATTTTTCCATATCCTTACTGTACAGGTCATTTATTTGAGAATGCTCAAAAATCTCAAAAAGTAGAACTATAAAAGAACTTAAAATGTGTTTTAACTGAAATTGGGAATCAGTTTGAATTACTTCCCATATGCCTCAGAAATGGTCTGATATTTAATTCTAGATACACCAAAATTTGTCTGTCAAAAAAAAAAACAGAGAAAAACCATCCTCATAATAGAAGTATGAGTACTTTGAAAAGAAAATCATGAAAAGAATTTGGGCCTGTGTACTTGGTGTACACCGTAAGTTGCAGGAGACACCATGTACTCTAAACTTATTTAAAATTGTGAAGCTGCACATGCCTCAGACAACGGCTTCTTGGTAGAGAAAGCATCTATCAGATTGCCTAAAAAGGCTACAGACCAAAGCAGGAAAAAAGAGCTTCCATAGGCTCATCACACCTACTTTTCAATGCTTCATAAATACAAGATTTTTCCAAAAAGGTCAGTCCTCCCTACTGTCCTTATGACTATTAGCCAAATCTTCTCTGTAGTGCAGGCTATCCTGTGGGGGAGAACTTCATCAATTATTTAGCTAACTTTTGGGAGAGGAAGTCCTATGTAGCAAACACTGTAAATGGGAAATGCAGTATCATTAAGATCTTCAGTGAATTGGTCAAGATGGTCAGTTATTAAAGGATATGGTGATCTGTTATTCTCCATTTGATAAAATGAGAATGTAAGAGTGCATTCCTTATATTGTTTTCAGGAACAAAAACATGACAATGCTTGTAAAGCATGAAGTTCAGCATAGAGCATTCAAAATGCTAGAGTTATCACTAACATTGTTATCAATGCTATTCTAGCCAGGAAGAACTGCTGTATGAATCAGTGCTATTTGACCCTAACTCAGGGTCATTACATAGTGTCCAAACTCTGTCACCTCAGTGGTCCTCAAAGCTCTGACAGCCTGCTGTACCACGTCTTCACATCTGATAAAGGTCATGCCTAAGAATATTAACTCTCCATGTCAGATTTAACCTCTTCCTTTTCCTCTTCCCATGTTCCCCAACCCACTGATTTCTTCTCCACTGACCCCTTACTTGGTGACTAGAAGTATAGAAATACCATCCAATCACTCAAATCAGAAATCTAGAAATCCACCCGCATCACCATCTTCACTTACTATCAACTGTTGGTATTCTATCCTCTGAAGGTGCTCTGGAGTTCACTTCCTTTCACCAATTCTCTTAGCTTCTTTCTGTGCCAGCACAGTTGACCTTTCTGGCACAAGTACCCTCTCTTTCTTTTTTCCCATCCAGCCTTCATGTAGCCTTAAAAACTGTTTTGGTAAAATTTCTGACTTTATACCCCCATTTTTGAAATTCCCTACTGCTGCCCCAATCTCAGGCATTGTCTTTCGAGTACTGAACACATTCCTTAGTATCCCACCCAGAGTGCTTCTTGTATCCACTAACAAACATCTAGTACATGAAAATACCTATTAGTCTATCACATTATTTTACCTAAAAATGAGTATCTGTAACTTGTTTTCCTGTGGTGCTGGAAATCAAACTCAGAGCCACAAATGAAGTAAGCACTCTGCCACTGAGCTACATATCTGGTAAGCCCCGTACTTTCTTGATGAAAGATGAATTGATTATGAAGCTTAAAGTTTTTCTCAATAAAACCAAACATTTCTGAAAATCATAAAAGGGCTGGATCTAACTACCTCTGACATCTAAGGAGGTGTAATAAAAAACCAATGTAGATTTGAACACCTACAGCAGGGGAATTGTGAGAGAGGAACCTCTGCACCCAGAACACACCCAGGGGAGAAGGTGTCGTGGCTCCATCCAGCACTCTGGAATGAGGATACCTCAAAAGTAGATGGGTAACTCACTGCACTTCCTTGGCTTAAAGGGTGAAGCCCTTAAGGTAAAGTGCAAATGTAAGTGGTTCTAATTTTGTCTTCAACAAATATCCAAATACTTTTATTTGGGTTCTTGGAGTCCATAAACTCTTGTATAAGTGATTGCTTTTTTTTTCTTATATGTTAGAGAAGGGTCTACAGGGTGTTCAGGGTCTTACTACTAGATCAGACTCATAGTGATCCACTTGTTTACAGCCTCCCAAGAGCTCAAAAAGGCACGTACCACCACACCCAGTCTCAGTTGCTGTCTCAGCACGCTCCAGGAGTGGGGCTGGCACTGCAGGCCTGGCCCCTGCGCCTGCTTGCAGGTGCTTTAATATGTTGAGCTATTTGGCCAGCCCCAATGATTGCTTTTCATACAATCTTTACCTATTGTCCTCAATTAATAAACTAATACAGAGTTTAGAGCCGACGATTAAAATTGAATCTGGGTTGAAATACTGTAACTTTATCCCTCAAATCTATAGATTAAGGGAAACACTTCCTTTCCAATGTTATGGAAGGAATCTGTTACTCTTGTGAACATGTAGCATTCAGCATATAGTCCTTGTGACCGTTATTGTGGTCTTGAAACATATATTTGGTTAAAGCAAATGAGCTGTCCTCAGTTTAGATGTACATAACTATCATCTGGGAGTGTTAATAAGCAAGAATGCCTGGAATATACCTCAGATCATATGAATTAGAATATTTAATGATGGGATTCAGGTTTTCATATGTTTTTAAAGTTCCTTGCTGATTCTAATATACAGAGAAACACTGATACATTTACTTTCGAAGCCTGACAGTTTTTAGAAAATCAAAGTAGAAGCCACCCAGGAAGCTAAAGATCAGGTTCTGATTTAGGCAGACTTAGCTGAGCTATAGCTATTTTACAAGGCCAGAAAGAGCAATATTTAACAACTATACCTCTATCTGTCCCCAAAAGAATACATTTAGACAAACTTGAAGTTTGTTTTCTATTACTGCTATTATGAAAGAAACTTAGTGCCAAAAGCTTATACTGTAATAATATATTCCTCATTTCTAGCTTCCAGATTTTGTTTATATTTTGTTATTAAAACTTTTTCCCTATTATGTTTTTCCTTGCCTCTAATCTTTCTACTAACTTCCCCTGAATGTTGCAGTGTTGTGTTTTGTTTTGTTTTACATTCATGTAATTTCTTATATATTTCACACTTTCTTATTTGCCAGAGCTACTATTTCATCTTGCTATGGAAAATCTTTTTTTTTTTCCCTTCTCTGTTTTCAACAGTTGGTACTCTTTAAATAGCACAATTTGGCTCTTTTAATAGGGTCATCTGAAAGCAAACTAAACCTCCCTGTTTTCCACTCCACTTGCGAATATCAGTTAGTACCACTTTCAGTTCCCTCAGAACACACCTCCAGAGAGAGACGTTAATATAGACGTTAAGACTGAAAGGCACCCTCAAGTGGTATAGTGATTCTTCTCACCACTTCTCTGTGGAATACCCTTTGATTTCCTGTGCTTAACATGGGAATCAGAAAAAAATGGGCTTGGTTCCTAAGTGGTATATCACTGTCTTAAATGAAAGGAAAATCCCCAGGTTTCTTTATGTTAACTTGTATATTTGTACCTGTATATGGTTAATATACACAGATGAAAGGTCAATGTTTAGAAATCTGTCAACCTTGAATAAGGATAAAAGTAATTATTCCTACTGACTCACGCTTTTGATGCTAATATGCCAAGGCTGCGCACTGTCTTGCACCGCAGTCATGGAAAGATGTGAAGACGGAGCACATTGTTTTCTTATCTGGATCATGGCAAATTGTTACAAATATAGTGCCTTTAAATCATGAAGCTGTGCTCATTTTACAGTTCTGGAAGTCAAAAATCTCTGATGAAGGTACTGGCAGGGGGTCTTTTCTTCTGCAGGCTTGGGGAAGATTCCAATTTCTCGCCTCCACAGCTTCTAAAAGCCGCTCTTGTTTCTTCGCTTAGGGACGCACATGGCACTCCCTCTTCTTCTGTGCTTGCATTTTCACACCTCTTTCTCTTATGGACAACTCTGCTGCTGCCTCTTATACTAAACCTTGTGACAACATTGGTCCATAATGCAAGGTCATTGTCCCACTTTCATCTTTATTTTAATCACATGTGCAAAGTCTCTTTTGCCATGAAATGCAGCATATTATCAGGTCTTGAAATTAGGACATAGACATCTTCAGGGGCCCTTCTTTGGTGTACATCACCCATAGATGGATTTTGTTCTGTATCTTAGGGTTTTCTGGGGTTTAATCCTATTTTCTGAACAATCCACTGTTTCTTCAGGGGCATAAATTTATTCAATATGGCACAATTTTTATGACAGTGAAGATGTACTTAAAGACCTCCTTAAACCTAGCCTGTTCTACTGATGATAGATATTAAATATTGTATGGCCAAGCAAGCACCTGTTGAGAAGAGAGTGTGAGCGCAGTCACAAACACCACAGCTAGCAAATGAAAAAGCACTGCGCTGGAGCTAAAACTTTCATCTTAAAATTACTGCTCTGAGACTTGAAATCACTCAGATTGTTTTCTGGACATTCTTACACTGAAAGATCTTACTCCTATCAGGAGGTTAAACTATTATTTTAGCCACATTGCATGCTACACATTTGGAAGTTATTCACTTGAAATTATTGACTGGAAACCATGTCTTATGGTTTAGAATTTATCCTTATATCAAGAAGGCTATAAAAGGAGCAATATATTTCAGGTTAGTCAATATAAGCTTCCGAGACACCTATTTTTCAATGGAAAAAGTGGTAATAAAACCCATATAAATATTACAAGCACACTTCAAAATTGCTCAGGGTCCATTTTGAGTTTTGCTACAGTCACAGCAGCATAATGCCAATTATTTCTAGCGTGTGGAGTGCTCTTAACAATGGTGCTGAGAATTCGTGGAGGACACTTGTTTGTTTTTGCTGCTATTTCCATAGCACTGCTTTGCTTTCTAGGAAGTGATCAGGTTGAAACATTGCACATGCTTTGTAAGATCCTTGGATAGGTTAATGGGATGCTTTGATGCAAAGACTCTCCAGCTACCTGCGACAATGATTCTGCAGCCTCCACAGGCATTGCAATCTATAAACTACATCTTAGTTATCTTTTCCCAGACCCCAATGAAACATTGAAATACAATCTAAAATTGGTGTTTCTCAGGATATATGTAATAAACCAGCCTTCAAAATAGAGGATGATGGGCTGAGGAGATAGCTTGGCAGTCTAGCAACTGCCTGGCAAGGTTGAGGTTCCAAGTTTGCTGCCCAGTACCACATGCCATGCCGGCCCCAAAACCATCTCAAGTGCTCCCAGCAGGCCACTAAAACTGGGAGGGGTGGCACATACCTGTAATCCCAGTGCTAGGGAGGCTGAGACAGGAGGATCACTACAAGTCTGA
>NDGN011480401.1:0-10535 GCA_002564285.1 Tympanoctomys barrerae
AGCCCTTGGAATCAAACCTGTTGTGCCCCTTTGGTGGGCTTGTCAGGTGGGCTCCGGAGGGGTGGAGGTGTCCCTGGGGCACAGCAGAGGGTCTCACTCATGCAGTGTTTTGGTCTGAAGAGTTCCTGTGGGTGGGCGCATGGGAGCCAGAAGCTCTCCCACACACTCACTGGGCCTGGGCTTGGGCTGGATCCAGGGGGTCCCGAATGCACCACAGTTCTCACTCTCTTGCTGAGCTTGCAGGGTTGGGAGGCTCCAGAGGGGTCTTGAGGGCACAGCGAATATTCTCACTCATGTGGTGTGCCTGCATTTTGCTCCCGAGAGTTCCTGCAGGTAGGCGCAGGGGAGCTGTAAGCTTTCCCACACCCATTTGGTGCTTTAAAAAGCAAGTAGTCAGTAATATTAGTCTCTGAATTAGAGGCTTTCGAAAGTAGGCATGTCTTGGGCTTTTGTAAGGATGGTTAGCCTGAGCATAAGCGATCTAGGACCATTTTCCTTGACTTCAGCATAAAATATCTTATTAAAAAATAGTGTTATAATTTAGGGTAACATATTCTAAGCATCCTTTTCCATCCTGTAGCTTATATAAGGACAGAAACATACTGCAATACAAAACAAACTTTCCTGGACTTTAGTAGACTAAAGCACCTGCTTAGGCAAGCACAGGGACCATGGGTCAATCCCTGGCACCATATGCCATGCCAGCCTTACCCCCAGGAAGGGGTGAGCAAGCCAGAGTCTGGGCATAGTGGTGCATGCCTATAATCCCAGCACTGGGGAATCTGAAAGTAAGAATATCACCACAAGTCCAAGCTGTATAGTAAGACCCTGTACCAACCAAATACATTACAAATAAATAAATAAAACTGTTCCCTTTAAGATTATCACGATCACGTAATCAACAACATCACCTTGTGATGAAGTACAAAGGATCAAAGAGTTTTTTCACATGATGCTTCACTGGGCTGAGAAAGAGGAGAGAGAAAAGACTAAGTATGGGGTTTTTAGGCGAATCACCTTAGAAGCTGTTTACTGCCCAACAGATATATTTCGTTAGGCAGATGTTACCTGTGCCCTCTAATTCCTTGCATCAACACCTAACTTGTGACCTCAGATAAAGGCTTAGTGCCTAAATAAATAACCTGATCATTAGATCTTAACAATGTTAGTATGTATCCCCCATTCTTTTTCCTGTTAGAGAAAATGTGTAAGATAGACCAGTGTTTAGAGTCAGGTTAGACAAGAAAGTTGAGATGCAAGGACGGATTATATCAGTGATTGTGTCAGTTATAAGTATTTCCCAATTATAAGGTTACCTAAACATTATGATTGCATTACTTTCTTGCATCTTGTGAGCATGTATTTTCCACATCTCCTTTAGATGTCACTCCTAAGTGTTTTGTCCATCCTGTAAGATATTCTAAGGTTAACATGATGCAATCTATAAAATGAAACATTTTACCATGGCTTGGCAGCATAACAAGTCAATGTCCTGAAACAGCATCCCATGGCAAATTGTGAGGCTGTGTATGCAGTGTTTATGACAGCTCTTCAAAGATATATTCCTGTCATTCTAAGTTAAAATAAACTAGTCATGATACTCAGCAGGTGATGAAATACTACAGAAAGTATTAGTAAGACCAAAAACAGCATGATAAGGTCTCATAGCTTACTTCAGTTATTCAGGCACGATAACAAGGTTGGGGACAATGACATAGATGGGAGAGCATCATCTTATTTGATGCCCTATAACTCACTTCGTGTTCACTTACTGCCTGTAAAAACTCCTGAAAGGAATATGGCTGAAAGTACTGCTGAAAGGATAATTCCTTTAATCCATTCTGGAAAACTGTATCCTTAGTATAAATTTTTCTGCAGACATCTTTCATAGATCCCTGTTTACTCAGATATATATCATGGCCTTTACAGTCTGAATTCATGTGGGATTTATGACTATGATAAGAAGCTGTGCCCCAACAACATGCCCACTGCTATATACTGTGACTTTATGTCTCGAGATCTGAATCTTCTAATGATTAGACTATACTTATCCTAACTCAGGAAAATCATGACTTCAGCAGAGTCCTTTGTGATATTCATCCTCAGAGACTTACACATAGCAACTTTTTATAATCTACTGGATTTGTTCCCCTATTCAAAACTGACATATGTAACTATCATGATATGGAAATTTTTCATTCTTTCCTTAATATTCTCCTCTTGTTTCTTTGAGATTTTCTCTGAAGGCATCACTGACTAACATTTTCTTTTTTGTCCTTCATCACTAAACTGCTGTTCTGGTTGTTGGTCTCATGATCCCATGTTGGAGAGTAAAAACTAAAGATTGAGCATATCATAGCTGCTTTAACACATTAGAGGAAAAAAGAGATAAGTGTAAGGAAACTAAACAAACTGAGACTCCTATAACTTAAAGATCCAACCAAAAAATGGTCATCTAAAATGGATAGAAAATTCTGAGATGAAGACATACAGCTGTAAAAATAAACACATGGAAAAAACTTCAACAATACTGGTTATTCAAAAATTAAAATTAAAACAAGATTGAGATTGCCATCACTTCTAAAAGCATGACTGTCATCAAGAAAGCATCCAATAAAAAAATGCTAGGGTGGCTGTGGGGAGAAAGGAACCTTTTTCCATTGTTGAAGGGAATGTGAACTGACATAAAAAATATGAAAATCAACATGGAATTTGCTCAAAAGGTGAAAAGTAAAAGTTCCATTTGACCGAACTATTTCCTTTCTAATTATCTTCTCAAGAAAACTAAGCACATCATACTACAGTCATGTATGAAAACACATGTATAAAACAATTTGAATAAATAAAATTGCAGGGATAATAGAAATGAAATGTGTTAAATGTATGTACCAATAACTTACAATTAATGTTATCTTTCTGTATTGCAAATATGTACTAATACAGGTCAAAAAACTTTTTCAGTGATAAGTTTTATTTAAGAGATGAATGATAAAAGTTATTTTCCTTTAACAATATTTAACAAACTACTACGCAAATTCATAAAGAATTTGAATGTCTGCTGATTCAGAAAAATATCTTACCTTCTGAACACAACTGAAAAAGAACTTTGGATCAGGAAGTACTAACATTTTGTTATTATGTTTATTTCAGGATAGATTAATCCTGTGAATAGGAAGAGGATGACAGCACAGGATTCTGCGGATCACTGTTAGATGACCACTACATGAAACACATGTACAAATTTATAATACCAAGTTTAGAGATTTGGGTTCTTATATGTTAGGAGACAGCAACCCTAGATAGAAGTCTCATCTGTAAGCATGGTTCTGACTGATCATATTCCTAGCTAAGGGTAAGCCAAAGAGACAGTTATTGTCATCTTGTTATGTATGTAAAAGAGGATGGCACTGATGACCATGAAGCATTATGTACTATTTACATTTACTTTTTCTTTGTGGGGAAGGTCTACAGGGTGTTCAGGCGCTCACTACTAGATCCGACTCAGAGTGATTCTCCTGTTTACAGCCTCCCAAGTGCTGGGATTACAGGTGCGCACCACAATGCCCAGTCTCAATTGCCATCTCAGGGCACCCTGGGGGCAGGGCTGGCACATCAGGCCCAGGGATCAAACCCCTGGCCCCTGTGCCTACAGGTGCTTTAATCCACTGAGCTATTTTACATTTACTTTTAAAATAAAAATTTACACTGAGTCTCAGAAGCATCAACACATTCAACTCAGTACACATCTAACTATATTTTATGAAGTCTATAGTAACAGAAAAACACCTCTACTAACATGTTCTACCCACACATCAGAAGAAAAATCAAATCTCTCTCTCCTAAACATGACTAATGGCATTTCTGAATGTTGATATAATTTATTTTTTATGAAATATCATGGAAAATGAAAGCTTGTAAAGAAAATTTGTCCTAAACCAACACAGAATCAGCTCAGAAAGCTGAGAGAACAATGACAAGGAATAACACATTGTTCTCCTTATTATTAAAAGGAACTCTTTAAAATATAAACAATATATTTTTCTCTGATTAATTTTTTGTGTTTCTTAGGAGAGGTGAAAAACCCTGCTCAGACGCTTCCCAGATCTCTGATTTCTGCTTTGTCTATCGTGACTGTCATATACTTACTGACTAATATATCCTTCCTGACAGTTATGACGCAAAAGGAAATCATCTCTTCAGGTATGACTGTATATGAATAAGGGGGAAATAATAATATCTAACTACTTAAATGGGCAAAGAGAGGACAAGGGGAAAAGAAGTGGAAAGAATTAAGATGGGCTATCAGGAACTATGGGAATGATAAACTCTGACCCTTGGCCCCCAGGACAAAGGTATGGAGTTTGTGCTGGTGCTAGTCCAAACTTTTAAGAACTTAGGAGGACCCAGAACAGCACTCTTGCACTATAACGCAGTGATCTGTGAGCCCAGCATGCATTCAAGGTGCAGATCTTTCCTAGAGCCATTTAAGAACTTTGAAAGGACCCTGGATGACATACAGGACTGATAAGCTCTGACACTTAGTCCCCAGTTCAGAGGTGCGAAGCTTGTGCTTGTGCAAATCTAACCTTCAAAGAACTGAGGAGGACCCTGAGCAGACCCCTGTGTCACTGCAGAGCTATGAAATGTGGGCCTAGGATGTGCAGGTGTGGAACTTTCCTAGCATCCATTTAAGTATTTAGGTGGACTCTAGGTAGACTAGAGAACTCTGAAAAACTGCACCACTTGGCCCACAGCACATAGGTGTGGAGATTGTACTGGCACTGATACAACATTTTAAAAATTTATTATTATATATGGGCCAGGAGATCCTCCTGAATTCAGCCAACTCCCACAACATATACTTAAGCTTTCTTAAGTACTGGCCAGTTGCCCCCATCAGTAGTGAGAGCCTTGGTGTGTCCTACCCTGGCCCCACTGTATCAGAAACCTTACACATGCCTTAACACCATCCTAAAACTGCTAAATCTGGGTGATTACTGGAAGCTTCAAAAGTTCCAAAGTGCAGAGAGAAAAGATAACCTCAATCCTCCAGCCCACCTAGAACAAATCCAGCAGACAAAGACATACAAGAACTTGGAAATCAAACACCTGAAATCTCTGAAAAGATAGCAACTGAAGATAAGAAACAAGTTCATCAGGCTACAGAAAAAAATAAGATCAAAAATAATCTCTCAGGTCAAAAAAGTAATGACAATAATGTGAAATAATTGCTCACCACAGCTAAATAAAACATAAATTTAAAAAATATATATAGGAGAAAAAGTCTGAGTATGGTGGCACACAACTGCAATCCCAGTGCTGGGGAGGCTGGAAACAGGACAATCACTATGAGTCAGAGCTTCATAGTGAGACCCTATACCAAATACATTTAAAAAATTAGAGGATGGGGCCGGGAGATGGCTCAGTGGAATAAGTGCTTTCCTGGTAAGTGCAAGGGCCTGAGTTCAATCCCCAGTTCAAAAAAAAAAAAAAAAATTAAAGGAGAAGAGAAAAATGATGAAAATATTGAATAAACAATACAAGAAAGAATTAGAACGCATGAAACAGATTCAAACAGATATCCAGGAAATTAAAAACTCCATTGAAAGATAGCAAAACTTGAATGAAACTGAAGATAGACTTTCTGATCTCTAAGTCAGTGGTGCAGCTAATGAATGTGAAAGGAAAGATCTCTTAAAACTAACAAGGAACCAGAAAACAACAACTCAGCAGCTACAAAACAATACAAAGAAAAATAATATAAGAATTATAGGTGTCAATGAAGCAGCAGGAGACAGCACAAATGACATAAAAGACTATTTGCAGAAGTAATAGCAGAAAATTTTCCAAACATGAGAAAAGAACCAGACACACAGGTAAGCAAGGCTTACAGAAATCTAAGCAGCCACAATCAAAATAAATCTACACCTAGACACAGAATAATCAAGGTCACAGAAATTCAGCAAAAAAAAAAAAAAGTAGACTATAAAAAGCTGCTAGAGGAAACAAACAATCCCTACCACAGCAGATTTCTCACACAACCATCAAATCAAGAAAAGTTTGTAATGAAGTATTTCAGGTCCTGAAAGAAAATGACTTCCAACCCAGATTGATGTAATCTTGCAAAATTATCTCTCAAATTCAATTGCAAGATACTTCCATGACAAAGAACAACTGAATAAATTCATGACCACCAAACCAACTCTACAAAGAGTACTGACAGATATTTTAGAAAGAGACAAAAACAACCACAGCTTCAGGAACATCAGAAAGGCATCAAGGAACAGAGAAAATAATTAAAAGGAGAGAACATGTAGAGAACCTACAACAGGAAAATAACATGACAATGTTAAGCCAATACATATGAGTTATAACCATGAATGTAAATGGCCTCAATTCACCAATCAAAGAAACAGACTAGTAGAGTGCATTAAGGAACAAAATCCAGGGGTCAGGGAGATGGCTCAGTAGAATAAGGACTTCCCTGGCAAGTGCAAGGACCTGAGTTCAGTCCCAAGTTTCACCAAAAAAAGAAAAAGAATTCAAGCTTTGGAGCTGGGGAGATAGCTCAGTAGAATAAGTGCTTCCCTGGCAAGCATAAGGGAATGAATTCAATTCCCAGTTCTGAAAAAACAAATCAAACAAAGAAACAAAATCCAACAATATGCTGCATACAAGAAACACATTTAACTCAAAAGGAAATTCACAGACTGATCCATACTGTAGGAAACCAGAAAAAAACAAAAAAACAGAGAAAGCTCTTCTGGTTGCTGATAGCAACTTCAAACCAAAAATCATTCAAAGCAATAAAGGTCACTACATACTTGTTAAGGGAAAACTGCAAGAGGAAGAGATGACAAAAAAATTATATATATATTATATTAATATTATATTGATATTATATTATATTAATATATAATATATATAACATTGTATTGTCTCGTTAGTGTGAGAAACTGAAAAGAAAAATGGAATCCAAGTATAAATAAATATACATATATATGTATATATATATATTAGGCAAAAATACAATTTTAATGAGGGACTTTAAAATGCCACTCCACTTTAAAATCAGGAACAAGACAAGAATGTCCACAGTCTCCACTCCTATGCAATGTAGTTCTGGAAACATTACCCAGAGAAGCTAGACAAAAGAGAGAAATAAAAGGACTAAGGATTGTAAATAAGATGTGAAATTATCATTATTTGCAGATAACATGGTACTTTACTAGAGGACCCCAAGAACTCCACCAAGAGTCTTGTAGATTTAATCATTGAATTCAGTAATATAGCAGGATACAAAGATGACAGCCAAAATTCAGTAGCATTTTTGTACAAAATGAATGTACTAAGAGAAAAATTAGGAAAACCACACCTCTCATAACATCCAAAAAATAAATAAATAAATAAATAAGTAATCAATCTCACAAAGAATGTAAAAGATTTATACACTGAAACATGGTACTCTGAAAAAAGTGATTGAAAATGATTTGAGAAAATGGAAAGATATTACATGCTTCTCAATAGGAAAACCAACATTGTGAAAATACTCCAGATATTGTTATGCAAATTCAATGCAATCCTGTTTAAATAACATTAGTATACCTCAGGGAAATAGAAAAGGTTTTCCTCAAATTCGCTTGGAACCAGCAGAGACCCAGAACATCAAAAGCAATCCTTGAAAGAAATGTAAAGGCAGGAGGTATTACAATCCCTGACCTGAAATTATACTGTAAAGCTGCTGTGATAAAATCAGCATGATGCTGGCAAAGAGACAGACCTGAGGATCAATGGAACATATCAGAAGATGCAGCTACAGCTGCAGACACACTCAACCACCTTATCTTTGATAAAAGGACCAAACATCTTCACTGGAATAAAGATAGCCTTTCTAACAAATGGTCCTGGAAAAACTGGCTTTCCATATTTGAAGGCTAAAACTAGGACCATGCCTATCACTATGTACACAACTAAAGTCAAAGTGGACCAAGCATTTTAATATTAAAACAGAAACACAAAATCTTCTAGAAGAAAATGTAGGCAGAAATTAAAGAAATAGAGGTAGAAGGCCAGAGAGATACAGTAGAATAAGCACCTGCCTGGAAAGCACAGAGTCCTGAGTTCAATTCCCAGTACCGAGAAAAAGAAAAAAAAAAAAAAAAGAATTATACTAGGGCTGGCCAAATAGCTCAGGAGATTAAAACACCTGCAAGCAGGCACAAGGACCAGGTGTTCTATCCCTGGGCCTGCTGTGCCAGCCCTGCTCCTGGCGGCACGATGAGATTGCGATTGAGACTGGACATGGTGGCACACACCTGTAATCCCAGCTCTTGGGAGGCTGTAAACAGGTGGATCACTACAAGTCCGATCTAGTAGTGAGACTCTGAACACCCCGTAGACCCTTCAATAAAAAAATACAGAGAGAGAGAGAGAAAGAGAGAGAGAGAGAGAGAGAGAGAGAGAGAGAGAAATTTTATGAACAAACACCAAACTGCATGGCAAATACTCTAAGGAATCAACCACTGGGACCTAATCTTTTTGAAAAGTTTCTGCACTTCAAAGAAAATCTCCCATAGAGTAAAAAGAATACTCACAATCTGGGAAAAAATTATAAGTGACTATCCCTCCTACAAAGAACTTCAATCTAGAATATATAAAGAATTTTTGAAAATCATGTCCCTCAAATTAAACTGCCACATCCAAAAATGGGCATCTGAGATGAATATGTACATTTCAGATGAAAAATACAAATAGCAAGTAAATATATGAAAAATGTTCAACATCAATGATCATTTGAGAAATGCAAATTAAAACAACATTGATATTCCATCTCACCCCAGAAACAATGGTTAACATCAAGAAGTCAGCCAATAACAAATGTTGGAGGGGCTGTGGAGAAAAAGAAACTCTTCTCCACTATTTGTGGGAGTGCAGACTGGTACAACCACTATGGAAATCAGTATAGCAATTCCTTAAAAAGCTAGGATTGGAAATCCCATTCAAGCCAGCTATTCCCCTGCTGGGTACTGTTACTGAAGAACTGAAAACATCATAACACAGAAATATATGTGCAACCATGTTTATAGTGGCACAATATGTCATAGCTAAATCCTGGAAGCAGGCCAGATTCCCAGCAACTGAGGAATGGATAAAGAAGATGTGGTAGTTTTGCACAATGGAGTATTGTTGAGCTAGCAAACAGGATAAATTTGAGTCTTTTGTTGGCAAATGAGTGCAACTAAAGACATACTCTTTAAATGAAATAAATCAGACCTGCATGTGCAAACATTGTATTGTCTCGTTAGTGTGAGAAACTGAAAAGAAAAATGGAATCCAAAGGGTAAAATAGATATTGGTAAAAGAGAATGAATTTATTTAAAGCTAAAGAGTTACTGAGTTGAGGAGAAAGACAGGAGAGAGTGTGGGGAAAGAGATATATCTATTTATGTAAGCAGGATGGTTTTGAAACTATACTGTGGATTTCTGCTGGTCTGTGGATAGGAGCAGGTAATGTTTAATTTTTTTGGTGTACTCTTCTAAATTGTTGATACTTTTTTACTTCTTAATTTCTTATACATTTCTTTTTTGCTTTCTTCTTCCAAATATGCATGCATATATCTGGTAATAGGAATAACTGGTTGGAAGACAACATTATGCATTATAATAAATACTGTGAAATTCATATTACTTTGTTTAATGAAATTCTGTATCATTTGTAAATTTTTGTCTTAATACTGTCTTGTACTCTTTAAAAAATAAAAAATAAATGAGTATACCTTTATAAATTGAATTGTTTGATACTCATATAGTCAGATACACATAACGTGTGCATATTTTTGTCTTTAAAATGAATCCAAGAAAAAATGATTGTTTAACGCATGTACAAAAGATGTTTTTAAATTTTCTTACATACAAAAGATTAAGCACCTGATAAATATTAATTTCTCTAAGTAGATGAACATGAAATAATAAGAAATAGAGTGAGGAGGACAAAAGATGAAGAAAAAAGAAAGTAGCAAAATAAGAAAATGATAGGGGAAAATGTAAACAAGGAAGGCACTAAGAAACAAGGCATGGATAAAGAAGGCACTAAGCATTTTCTTGAGATGTTCCATTGTTTAGGGTACGCCCAGATACCTATCTCCTATGTAAACATTTTAAATGAGCAATGCCATCTTCATTTCTTAGTTGTAGAATCAGAAATTCAGTGTTTAATTATGCATTCATTAATATCTGTTCACATACTGGCAAAATAAAGATTCAAAGTCAAATACCAGTCAACCCCTTATAATTAAGAAAATTGTGTCCTCTTCAGATTGTTAAAAACAATGGTTTTTAAACATGGTAACAATTTATAAAAATTCCATATGATACTAGATGTAATATAATTGACAAAAAGGACTCAAAAATAACTTTCTGATTTTACAACCTGTTGTCTTTTATTTTGCTACTTCCTAAAATGTTGCTTTCAAAAAAACAGATCAAGACATCACTAAGATGGCTTGTCAGCAACTCAATAGCAATAAAAGTATATT
>NDGN011480403.1:0-11658 GCA_002564285.1 Tympanoctomys barrerae
GGGCCTGCGCTCCTGGTGTATTCAGGATCTGGAGGGCCCCAGGTCGTCTCACTCACTCGCTGGCCTGTGCTCTGGGTCTCTCCTTAGCCATTTCTATCTGCATATTTCCATGCCCACCTCCTCCTTTCTTTCCACTGTGGGAGATTGTTGAGCCAAGGTAGTCTTATGCCAGTTGTAAAGGAATTGGAGCCTGAAAGATTAGTTTTTGTTATTATATGTGAGGTTGATGAAAATCCACCTCAAGGTGGCGTTGACAAAACCCTACCGCAGGTTCTTGGAGTTTCAAGTTCAGGATGGGGGTGGGGAAGGGGACCAACCTCATCAGGCTTTTCATGTCTGTGAAGCATGGTAGCAAGATATATCACTGGGTTGAGGGATTGTCCTAGGTCTCAAGGGCCAATGGTGGGAATATTCACCAGGGCCAGTACTAGTACCTTCCAGGGCTGGGACACCTGCACAGTCTATAGCAGCCTGTCCATAGAAGGGGACAATAGTCCTCAAGATCATGCTTTGATACCAATTTAAGATACAGAACACAAAGTTTCATTGCAATATGAAAAAAAAATCATATAAAACTCTATATGCAGACTAGTTCTCCCCACCCCCACCACTTCCCAAAAGAAAAGAGTGGAAGGAAATATATTGATGGCATCAAAATACAGTTTACACTTCTTGTCTGTAGGATTACAAGTAATTTTTATTTTCTTATTTCTACTCCTCTAGATTTTCCAACATGATGAGTGTACATTATATTTCAATAAAAGAAGATATCTTTAAGAAATCCTCTGGGACAGTGGCTTTCCTGACTCCCTTGATCCCTATTCTAATGAGTCCCTTCGCATTCCTTCCCTCTACCAAGGGGAAAGCCTTCCTCATTAAGGTGCCCCATAGCCTCCCCTCACCTCACATCTGTTCAGAGAGATGTCTTAAGGAAATATCAAAGGGTGTGTGTGTGTGTGTGTGTGTGTGTGTGTGTGTGTATGCGCACAATTGTGTGAGTGAGACAGAGTAATCATTATAACAGGAAGGGAGAAACCCACCATAGAAATGCAAAGCAGAACAGTTTAAGAGAAAGTAAGAGTGAGCTATGAAGGAGTTCTGACTTGACAAAGGTAACAATGAAGAATTAAAATCCCACCCCAGAAACTGTCAAAGGGCAGAGGATGACAGGAGAGCTACATAATAGAGAAGCTCTCTTAAGAGGGAGTGGGACGTGACCTTCACCCTTCCCTGGCCTTGTTCAAACAGGAGAGGAGAGAGGATGCTAAAAGCCAGGGAAGGCCTGGGGAGCCCATCCTGGGACAAAGGACCAACCACTTGAGTTGGACCACATCAACCAGCCTGGAGCTAGATGAAGGACCTGTAACTGCAGCAGTAGGGACTGTTGCTGATCTACAGAAGTCAAATGAGTGTGGTCTAACTCCCTCCTGAGCACACCTTGGCCTTAGAGACAAAGCTGGATTAAAGCCCCTCATTTTGTAGAAACTGATCCCCGAAGGGAAGATGTGCCAGTTCTTGGAGTCTTGAGACAGGAGACCCAAGTGTAGGTGCGCACTGCTAAAAGCTCAAGGCATCTGATGAGAGCCTCCCCTTGTCGGTATTAGAAAGCAGGCCAGAGGAGCACATTTTGTTTTCACAAGTGATGGAGGGATCTACTGGCACTTAGTGCCCCAAAACTAGGACCATTGCATGTCCTTTGCCTGGAGAATGTGCCTTCTTTTCCACGAAGGAATGTGCCTGCCCGGTGTGGTATGACCCTCGGCAGAGAAGGAGCTGGAGATTGGTTCCAGGATGGACTGCCTCTTGCTGTATCTCTGCTCTTTAACACGATGTAGAAAGGCTCGCGTTGTACATGCCTTGGTATCCAGGCCTGGCAAAGCCAGGTGAGAGTTTGCCCTTCATAAAAGACTACTGGAAATGCAACAGGCTAAATGTGAGGGTTCCAGGAAAATGGGAACCCCACATCCCTATGATGGGTACAGATGGAAACCTCCATCTCATACTCTTCTGTGGCTACAGTCTTCTCTAATAAATGTTCCTAAAGTGTGGCCTGGGCTGGTATGGAGGAGCCTGTGGGCAGACCCTGGGTGGCAGCTAGCAGCCTCACTTCTTTTCTTTCCAGGTGTTTGGGAGTGGCCTTATCCTGGCATTGCTTCTGTTACATTCTAATTAGGGAGGCTGCATAGCAGCTCTGGGGGGTCCCTGAGTAACTCAGATCTGCAGTCCCAGCAATGTGTGGCCTAAGTAAGACAACTTTGTTTCTGCTTTTGGGAATCTGCCTCTTGGGGAAGATGTGCAAGAGGTCAGGACAGATTGGAGGGGTAGAAAAGCCAAGACTGTCCTGCAGGACAGAGGCTGCTTTTGGCTGATCACCATTCCTCTGTGTAGACCCGTGGGCACAGAGAATCGAGAAGTGGAGCCCGTTCCCCTCCCCATCCCTGTTCTAGATCGTGAGAAGTGGGGGCTCTGTCTTCAGTGCCCACTTCATATGTGTCCAGTACTGTGTCAAGACCTTGGGGTGCCTCACTGCCTTCCACCTTAACACTCCCTGAGAGGTAAACTGTCAAACAGAACCTCAAGGAAGTGGCTTGGCCTTGGCCACAGTGTCAGGACTCACAGGACAGCTTCTGGATGTCCAAGCCTTCATGCTAAGCCTGTGATGGCCGCAGTCAGCCTGGCAGCTAGGAGCTTGGACTGTGGAACTAGAAGGCCTGGGTGTCAAGCCTTTTCTGCCACTCATTACCAGTATGAACTTCAGGCAGGTAATCAACTCCTCACATTATGCCATCTAGAAAATAAGGCTAACCATAGTACCTATCTCCTGGGGTTGGCTAAGGAATCATACTCTGGAATATGTGTGAAGCATTTAAAACATTGTCTAGCAAGTACCTAACTTTGCATAACTATTATCTGATGCATTAATCTCTGGCCATTAGCAAGCCTGGTATTGCCCTGAGAGGAAGCATAGTTAGGTATTATGCATTGGGGGTGCGTCACCATTCAATTTGACTGGCTCAGGAGCCACCAGGGGCCCTCCGAGGCTGGCTGGTTGGATCATGTTGGCATGGGCTTCAGTGCTGCCTGTGGCCTGGCCCCTTCCTCTCTGGTCCTGTTCCCTTGCTGTGCTCCCCAGCCTCTGTACACCGGATAGTTTCTGCCTTGACGTCTCTTCTTTGGAGCCCGTTGATCAGAGACTGAAACCATGGCTAAATAAACTATTTCCTCCTCTATATTGTGGGTCTCAAATATTTGCTCCCAGTGACAAAAAGCTGACCAATCCAAGGGGCCTGTGTAGTCCCAGGCCAAGGCAGGCCTGACGGGAAATTCCAAAGAAACAGGACCTCAGCCCCAGCCATTTGCAGTCTTCCTGGGAAATGGAAGGCCCTGGACTTGTATAGATACAGAGTATGTGTTCTGAGCCAAGACCACGTGAGCTCTGTGTGAGTGCTGCAGGGCTGTGCTGTGATGGCTTCATCACACTATGGAGCCATCTTTCCAGAGCCAGCTGCCAGGAGGAGAAGCACTGTGATAAGGGAATAGAGGGTCAGTGGGCTAGGGCTTAGCAGGGGGGAGTAGAATGGCAAAGCCCAGAGCCCAGAGCACAGGGAGGCCCACCCTACAACCCTTGGGTTCCTAGGGGCTGCTGGCCCTGACTGCTACATGTCCACAGCTTTCTACCCTAGCCCTGTAATCCTCTACTGCCTCACCCATAGAGACGACCAGATCAGATCAGCGGCATGTGACCACCCCATTCGCTAGCCTTCCTTCCAGGTTTTTCAAAATGCCTCCTTCCCCCGGCCCTCACCTCCTTGTCCAGAACCTACAGGAAACTCACTTGACAGCAAGCACAAAGACCTATGAGCTCAGTGTATCTGACTGGAGCCTGCAACATGGAGCAAGTCCAAGAAAGGGCTCTGAATTGACCAGGAAGCCAAGAGCCAGAGTGGAAAAGAATCCCTGGGATCTGCCCCCTCGCAGCCCCCCTTCCCTCTTCCCATGCATGCAGCGCACCTGTGACAAGGGCGTCTGAAAGAAGGACGCTAGATGTTGGCACCTGAGTGCATCAAAACCCCATCAAAGAGCAGGGATAATTTATGAGGAGAACTCTGAAGGAATGCAGGCAGAGAAAGGAGGTGTGGGGAGCACAAGCTGAACACACAAATATCTAAGACCGAGGCAGAGGCTCCTATCCGCCAAGTCCCAAGACATAGAATATTACAGATCACAGCTCGTGTGGTGCTTGCGTATTCCTGTAGCTCTGATACAATACAGTAAATGCATTGTGACAGTAGCTGAGTGGATTCTATGTGCCGAACAGATGTCTTCTAGCAGACGAGGTTTCTGTGACTGTATCGCATTGTGCTTTCATCAATTATACATCACTCCTCATTACAGAGGCAGGTGCTCATGAGGGGATGTGGTGGCTAAGTGAGAAACTTGGCCAGAGTAGGAGGCAGAGGCAAGTGGGAGAGCCAGGTGCACACTGGGTGCTGTGACCAACTCCCTCCCCATGATCCCATGGTACTCCCTCAGTCTGCTACCTCCTCCGAGATCTTAATACCCCTTCCCCTACACTAACTGAGTGAGGGCCATTTATTTTCACTTTTAAAACAACTATCACAAATAATCTCAAGTAGCATAGAATAATGAATCCCATTTCACATACCCATTGCCCCATCACCCAGATTAAACAACTGTCAAGCTCTGTCTATGTGGATTTCAACCCCCTACCCCTCTGTTGTGCTGAAAGATTTAAAAATGAATCCCAGGCCTCCAGTGATTTCATCCCTGGAGAAACTGGTATGATGGAAATACATCTATTTTCCCATGTAACTACATGATTGATATCACCACTTAAGCAATTAAAAACACTTCCTTGCTGTTATCCAGTAGTCAGCCCCCTGGAGGGCCTCCTGGACATTGCCCTGGGCCACTGCTGCTGCATGGGCCCCGCCGCTGTCCTTCCTTGCATCCCCTGGCCAGGTGCAACCGGAGCTCACGCTGACTACTGCCTCCACTTCATTCTCCCTCCGTAGCGGACAGCAGGGGTGGCCCTGAGCAGTGAGTGCTGAAGACTCCTGGGGGGTGGTGAGGGAGGCACAAGTCTCTGACAGGCACTTGGGTGGGACAGTGGGCAATGACAGGAGTACGTTAGGTGAGTCTGGACACTTCTTTCTGGTGTAGGCCAGGGCTTTCCCACATGGGGCATGCATGCCCTTGTGGTGCATGGACAAGCACTAAAATACAGTGCTAAAATGCAGCTTAGCCTTTATTTTACTGAAAGAGAGCAAGTATATTAGGCCCTTTGTTTCATGGATATCATTGCTGCAGATGGGGCTGGCCAAAAAAGTTGGACATTTAATATGTATTTTGAGGCCTGGCAAGATAGCTCAGCAGACTAAGTGCCTGCCTAGGCAAGCGCAGGGTCCATGGTTCGATCCCCAGCACCATGTGCTGTGCTGGTCCCATCCCTGGGCATGCTGAGCCAGCAACTGAGACCTAATATGGTGGCCCACGCAGGTAATCCCACTGCTAGGGAGGCTGAAAGCAGGAAGATCACTACAAGTCCAAGCTGTGTAGAAAGACTCTGCACCAAATACATAAAAAGATATATTTTGAGAAAAATATTGAAAAAATAATAATGCAAATGGGATTTGGAGAAGGCAAGGAAAAAAAAAAAAAAAGAATCCCCAGAGGGCTGCCAGACCTTGAATTTCAGAGCCGTGTGTTGCAGAACCCATAGGAGATGTGAATTTCACTCCAGGCCCTGTTGCTGACCAGCTGGTGACCCTGGCCCGTTCACTTAACCGTGGGGTCCCCATTTTCTTTGCCTGTATGATAGGGCGATGTTTGCCTGCTGTGACTGTCACACCTCATGGATGTCAGCTCAAAGGGAACAAAGGAAAAAGAAATCTTCTATAGAGGCGAGTTTTAAGATACACTGAGGACACCCTTGTTTTAGAGTTTCCGGCTCCTCATGCCATTCCCCCATTCCCGGGGGTTGCAACTCAGCGAGGACTCCGGTCGCTCTCCATGCTATAGGCCGTTAAGCTTGGCCATTGTAATAAGCATCGATTATCATGATCAACATTATTATGTTTACCTAAGCTCCCCGGTGCATAGGCAAATGCAGTGGGCTCTCATGCATCCCTTGCTTTACAAGAACGATTTGCCGTGTCTAAGAACCATTTCTAGAATTAATTTGCCTACTGCAAACAATTTATATTAATGAAAACACATTGAGCGGGGGGAGTTAGGAGGGGGGTATTCTGCCTGCAGAGTGTTTGCTTTGTTCACCTAGAATAAAAAGACTTTGAGCATATGTTTGTTTTGCATAAATAAATAGCTGGGTGACAGGAGGAAGGGCTGCCCGTGCATCTAATCCAACTTGGGGTAGCAGCCCTGGCCAAGGTGCGTGCCGCATCACGGGAGCTCACGCCAGTCACTTGCATGTTAATACGTGCTGGTGTCTGTCACCTGCTTCTCTATGTATTCAGGCCCCCTCCCAGGCCTGCATTTAAGCATGGTGGAGGACAAGGCCACCAGCCCTTTCTCCAGTCCCACCCAAGGTTGGGAATAAGTCAAAGTGGGGGGCTCTGTGCCCCCTCCTCCCACCCTCCCCTACGACAGTCTCAAAAGTCCAAATTCTCCCTTGTTCTTTTTTGTAGCAGTCGCTCCCCCTACTGCACCACCAGCACAGGAGCTTATTTTATTTATTTGGGTCGACGAGGCTCGTTTTCTTCTCTACAGATGGCAGCAGGGTCTCCTGATCACAGACGCTGAAAGCATCAGACTGATGCTCCAGCTTGTCAGAGGGAGGAGAAAGAGAAGGACGGAGGACAGAAGGGCAGGAAGACAGGGCAGGGGAGCTGTGGAGACCCCCTCACCCACCTCTGGCCACAGCTTGGCCTGAAGTCCTGGGCACTGAGTTAATGGCTGGAACCCAGCCTGTGCCACCGTCCCCCAGAATCCTCCTGCTGGTTGGTTGTCTGACCTCAATGCCTAGTGCTGATAGTCCCCTAATGACAGCGCTCCTGAAAGCGCTCCACCATAGCAGAGCGCAGCAGCCTGGAGAGGCCGTGGGCCGTGAAGGCTCCAGCACTGCCTTGCAGCCAGGCAGGGTGCATGTGCGTTGGAATAATAACCTCCAAATGTTCTGTCCCCCCCCACCCTCCGCTGCATCTGCTCCGGGCCCTGCAGAAGAGGATGGCTTTGTCAACATGTCTTTGTTTGGGAACTGCAGCCCATCTTACCCAGAATTCACCCCCTGTGGCTTGCACATGGCATAAGGCCTGATAGAGAACCAAAAGTGACCAGGATGGGCACTCAGCCCTTGAGGAGCAAACAGACTCATCTGTCCCAGAGGGAGAGCAAAAATTTTGGTGCTCACAAATGACACCCAGCAAGCAATCGTTGATGAACCATGCACAGGCAGCCTCATCTCTAGGCTGGTGGCCAAGGTGCTCCCTTCTGCTCATGGCCAGGCTCGGCCACCAACTCCTCAGGGGACCTCAGTGTCTCAGTTTCCGAGCCCTCAAGGGAGGGCACATGAAATGTGACCCAGAAGAGTGTATGAGGGTGTAGAGATTGATGTCACCAGTATGCTTAGAATGGCACCTGGTGTGCTGAAATGCCATGCAGTCTTTGTCAAAGAAATGTCATGTTCTGTTTTCCCCAAAGACAAGGCATCACGCTGAGCTTTCTAATGATGGTGTCACCAAATCCCTGGACAACCCTGGTATGAAGCAGAAAGAGATCATGATGTACTCCAGAACACAGGAAGACTCAGAACATGGCTTTCTCTCTGGGAGCCCCTGCCAGAGGACCCCACATGTTGCCTGAGCATCTGGCAGGGCCAAGGGACAAAGAGGTGGAATGGAGAGCAGACAGCCACTCGCATCCCCAACACTAAGAGGGACTTAGTATTTGTAAGCCCCATTTCCCCTCCCTTTCATTTTGCACTTACAGAAGAGGAATGGCTCTGAACCTGTCCCCAGCTGTTTTTATGTAGCATCACTCACTGATGGCTCTACAATGTGGCCAGGGGTCCAGGCAGCAGAGGAGACATGGAGGTCATTGCTCTGACTCATCTCTGGTTAGAGTCCAGGATCCCCGAAGGAGATGAGGAGGGGGAGATGTCACTAGCACTTACAGCTTAGAGTGACAGCACACTAGTGTCCCCTAGACCTGACACGGGACCTGTTGCTGAGGGACAGCGTGATGGGGAGAATAAGTTCTCTTGGTAGAGAGCTCATGGATGGTTGGCACAGCACCTGTTAGGCGTGTCAAGAGAAATGAGGGCACTGAGACAGTCTTGGCCTGAGGAGCCATCCCTGAGGTCATGGCATGTGACTCCTCCCTGGAGAAGGGCTGACCTGGCTGGGTGTGTGTCTCAGAAGACAGGGCCCATGAGACTGCAGGATGAAGGTGGGACCACCCTACGGTGGCTTGGTGGCTTGCCTGTGAGCCATCATCATACTCCACAAAGGTCAGCTTGGTTTTGGCGCCATGCAAGGAAAGCCAGGCCCAGTCTTTGTCTCCAGAATCTAAGCTGCCAAGCTCAGTGAGTAGTTAAAATACAAAATGAAAGGAACTCCTGGGGTTGTCACTGTGGGCTGGGACAATGGCTCCTTTGCCAGGAATTTGTCCTGACCTTATCTTCTAACACATGAGAAATCCCTGTGTGGTGGGCCTGGCTCTGGGGACAAAGCACTGGGTCCTGAGGTTTCTGTGCTTTGAGAAACTGGTCTTGAAACCAGGCCTAACTGTCTGATGCTCAGTGAGACTGAAGTTTGGCTGAGTTTACACAGCTAAAAAGAGCAGGGTCAGGACTGGAGCCTGGTTCATCCAGACCCCCGTCCACACAGTTTCCAGTTAGCCCATTTGTAAATGGGGCAGTGGAGGGAACCTCACTTGATTGTGCATGGTTTTAAAAATGGCAAAGCTGGGGGCCCGGCCCTAGCTCAGTGGTTTCAGTGGCTGCTTTCACAAAGCTGTCAGCCTCAGGTTGCTGCAGTTCAATCCCCACAACCCTCCAGCAGCCAAAAGTGCCCTGAGGGCATTTGAGGAGAAAAGTCAAAAAATAAATAAATAAATAAAAATGGCAAAGCTAAATATGCAGGTGGGGCAGAGCGAAGGATCAAAGAGCAGATTCACTGGGCAGAGGGAAGGGGGAAGCCTGCAGGGAACGGAGCTCCCTGGAAAATGCGGGCCAGCTCCCTAGGTACAAAGAGCTCCTGGGAAACCTTGACTCTTGATTGACTACACTGGGTCCCTCCCCTTCAGCATAACCCTACAGGCAAGTAGAAGTGAGAACCAGAGAATGGGGAGCCAGACAACACACTTGTCACTGTGAGTCACCTAGTCACTGCTGCCACAATGCCCTAGAACCAAAGGGAAGAAAGAAGCAGGAAGAGTTGTGTGGGGAGGAAGAACATGAGGAAGCGTTCAGAGTACCCAGCGTGGAGCCCCCTCCTGGCACCACCTACACGCCCCATGTGCTTTGGGTTGGAAAATGGAACAGACAGCGGGGTTAAATTTCCAGCCTGTAAAGATTCACTGATCTCCTAAAGGACCAGATTCAGACTTTCCTGCCTCATGCAAGCTGGGGTGTGCAGAGATCAGCAGTGTCTGTTTGGTGGATGGACCATACAGGGGCTGGGGAAGAGAACATAGGAACAAAGGTGTCCTTGCTGGGACTGACTTGGAGAAGGAGGGATAGGACGCTCTGCTGACTCAGAGCACAACTAACCTTTGGTGGAAATAAAGCCCAAAGGACAATCTGCCCTCATCCTGGAGACGAACTCAGCAGCAGCCTTGGTTTCAAAGGGACAGGAGTTCTCTTCCCCCCAAAAGGACCTCCTTGGGGAGTCCCCTTGGAAGACTCAGTAGCATTGACCATTTCCTGCTCCTTGGTAGTGGTACCCCAGCCCCCCAATGCAGCCTGCTGTAGAGCACAAATTGTGGGCCAGGATGATAAGCAGCAGGTGCCAAGAAAAGAGCCTTGGGCCCAGAGCCCAGACACCTGCCCTTCACTCCCACTCTGGCACTAGCTGTGTGATCTCAGGCACATCATGTCCCCTCTCTGGCCCATTTGCTGCACGTACAGGATGACATTGATCCAAGTGGACCTGATATCGCTCATTCTAGGGTTTCGTAACTGTTTGGTACTTTCCAGGGCACGCATGTCCTTACCAGCCAGCATCACTGAGGAGCTCCTCGGCACCAGGGGTGGTGCTGGGGCTCCAGATGCTTTGATGAATCGGAAGCCATCCTGGCTGCAGGGCACTGGGGGCCAGTCAGTGCAAGGCCACTGTCTTAGTTACTCTTCACTCGTCGCTGGGACAAACACCCAACAATCGAAATGAGGGAAGGAAAGGTTTATTTATCTCACAGTTACTGAAGGTTTCAAGACCCTGCCCCCACTCTGCAGGGTCCGGAAGAGAGGCTGGGGCGCTGCCATGTCCAGGATGACTCTCTCCACATCTCCGAGGGAGTTTCCTGGCTTGTTGGGGGGCGGGGGGCGGGGGGCGGGGGGAAGCACATGCTGTCAGTTTAAGGTTCGCACCTCTCTGGTCACGCCCTCTCAAGACCCGCTCATCCACTGGCCCCGCCCCTCAAGCCACTTGTGGCGTCTTGAGTCAGGACCACCCCATGATTTACATGAGGCTTTGGGGGACAACTAGATGCAAATCATAACAGCCACACAAGTCAAACGTGGAGGCTATGGAAAAGTATGAGTCACTCTGACAGGGGACTAAGAAGGTCCCACGGAGGAAATGGCATTTCAGCAGAGCCTCCTGGAGTGAGTGAGCGGGGTCCCAGGCACCAGTTCTCACACCACTCCTGTCTGCTGCTGGCCCCTCCTGCCGCCCCTGGAGGATTATCCACCACAACTCCATGGTGCCGCTGGCCTCCCTTCAGTGCCGATGCTTCCCTTACCTCCTGTGTGCACGTTAAGGAAGTGAATCTGCTTGTTTGCAACAGCAGACAGCTTTACCTGCCCCCCAAAAAATCACTTCCATTCGATTCAAAGTGCACTGGGGGGGGCAGAAAAATATGAGTTCCTAATTTTATTTTGCCGAGCATCAAAAGGAGGTGAGTCATGTGGAAGATCCGAGCAACTCTGAAGGGAAACAGCTCTGAATAATCTGGGATAGAACGCTTGCAGAGATGATCTGTACGGAAATCGCCAAAATTGGACTGCAGCACATACTCAAGCCATTCTATTGCTAGTAGATG
Organism: Tympanoctomys barrerae; assembly: GCA_002564285.1. NCBI lineage: Eukaryota > Metazoa > Chordata > Mammalia > Rodentia > Octodontidae > Tympanoctomys > Tympanoctomys barrerae. The sequence goes on from NDGN011480403.1 coordinate 11,242, forward strand.
TGGCCATGATGGTTAGTCAAAGAAGAATCGGAAGAGTGGATACATGTTAAACCCTGTCACGTGCAGCTGACATTCTGGGGACTTCACTTGTGTGATTCCATTCATCTGTCAGGCGGTCACCATCTCACACCATGTTACGGACGAGGAGACTGGGTGAGCACCTTGCCCCGCGCACCTGCTCTGGCTACCACACTGTAGTTTAAGATGATATTTCACCGCTGTTCGTGTTACTTTTTTCTTATGTACAGGGTCTGCAGGGTTTCACTACAGAGATCGGACTCGTAGTGATCCTTCTGTTTTCAGCCTCCCAAGCGCTGGGATTACAGGCGCTCACCACCACACCCAGGCTCAGTCAATGTCTCAGCGTACCCCGGGGGTGGGGCCAGCACAGCACTCCAGGGATCAAACCCCGGTCCC
>NDGN011480404.1:0-16417 GCA_002564285.1 Tympanoctomys barrerae
TTTCCACAAACACTATTATAACAAATCTTTCTATTCATTGAATTAAGAGAAAGTAGCTGTATTGTCCAGCATTATTGATGAGGACCTGGACCAAACATACTACTAACCTGGGAACAGACCAGTATCACAAGTATGATTCCTGCTGAGGGACACTGCTTTCACTCGGTTGTGTAGACCGGAAATCAAAAGTCAAGCTGGGCTCCACCTGTATACTTTTCTCCACTTTACCATGGATTGGTGACCATGGGAATGTGTATCGAGATCTTCCTCATTGTTTTTGCAGCAGCATCACACTATGTTGTGTAGGTGGACAGCAATTTATTCTAGACAGTTGTCTTCTCAGTGCTCTCGGCCCCCAGTTTCTAATGGACATGATGGGTTGCATCGAGGTGGGAGCAGATCCGGACTGGCTGTGGAAGCCCTACTGGTCCTGAGCACCCTTCTGTTTGCCCTGCTTCTTATCCCGGTGGAGGCACCCACTGTCTTTTTCTTTGTTATTAGTTACATAGGACTACTTTTTTCTGGAGACACATTCCTTCATTTGCTTTTTGTCTTATTTAGGAATTTTTCAAGATTGTAAGAACATTATTTCTCAGTTTTTAATGGTGGCATTTGTTTTGTGTGTCTTCATATTTATAGTATTAGTAAGGATTCAAGGGGAGTGTTATTAGAGATTATTCATTCGATGCCTTTTTATAATGAAAGCCCTACTTGTGAAAAATAAACACAACAGTCTTTTTATATCACCTCTTCTCTCCTAATCAATACTATATTGTTTATGTTGCAGGGAAAAGGACTTAGAGGCCAAGTTCATTATTCAGATGGAGAAAAGCAAGACAACAATCACAAACTTAAAGGCAAGTAGTGACCCAGACGCCCCGCAGCTCTGTGAGCCCCATGCTTGCTGTCCTAGTGGGGTGGCTTCTTGCTACTTCTGTTCCACTCTGTCATCAGTTATGTTAGCAGGGTTGGCTTGCTTTTGATGAGGCTGGAGTAGAACCAGCTTTCCTCTCCATTGCTAGTTCTTTGATCTGGAACACAGACGCACAGGGTCAGTCTGCTGTGGGAGCTTCAGAGCATATACCAGCTGCATGCAGGCATTTTCATTCTGGGTGCTTGAGTTGGTATCTTAGCCCACAGATGAAGAGCTGATCCTTTATTCACAACTCAGAAAATGAAAGATTAAAAAAAAAACAATAAAAGCATGTGTAAAAAAATAGAAAACAATCATTTTCCAGAAAGGCAAATTCTTTATTTTATACTTAAAAGTATCTCATTTGTTTCTTTGGTCACTTCCTTTCTTTCTTTCCTTCTTTCTTCCTTTTTTTTTTCTTCTGTATGTTAGGGAAGGGTCTACAGAGTGTTCAGGGTCTCACTACTAGAATGGACTCGTAGTGATTTTGTCTGTTTATAGCCTCCCAGGTGCTGGGATTACCGGCACACGCCACCACACCCAGTGTCAGTCGCCGGCTTGGCATGCCTCGGAGGCTGGCATGACACTTCATTTCTTAATGGTCATGAGTGCTTTTCACTTGGAAGAAAGAGGGGTGTAAAGTTAATAATAAGGAAGGTGTGTGATTTGGGGTTAGGTGCTTACTTCTTTGCTCTTTGTCCTTCTGGGCTTGGGTTTCTGAGCCTGCTGCTCCATGACCAATAAAGGTCACTCTCCAGTTCACTAAGGAAAGAATTTCTACTAAGTCAAGGTCCAAAGGGCTGGACACATGGAATTCACTTTCAGAGGAGCAGAGCTGGATGTTCAGTGGTGGACGCTGGGGAGGCACCTGCCTTCTTCCTGCAGAGTGCTCTGGATGGTGTGCTGGCCCCTTCTGCAAGCTGATGTCCCTTGGCCTGAGGCATTTGCTGCTTCCTTACTAGGCACAGTTCCCTGCATGTTGACTCTGCAGCCACTTTGAGTCTTCCCTCAAAGTGTGGGCTCCCACACCCTCTCAGCTTCCCACCAGTCTTCCCGTCCATTCCCTGCTCCCAGTTCCCTCTTCCTTGCCTTGGATGCCCTTCCTTTGCACTTTTGGCATCCATTTCCCTTGATTCCTCTGTTGCTTTTTGTGGTTGACAAACATCTCTCTGATGTTTGAGTCACTGGAAACAGATACCCACAGTTCTTTATAATGTTTTCTTAATATGTTGTTATTTTAAGTGCTGATGTTTTACCAATTCTCTTTATAATATATGAATTACTTGAAAAATATAATGGCTATTGAATCTCTTTTTCTAAGTCCAAGAAACTGTGTGAGGTTTTTGAGAGTCTGGAGAGTTTTAACTATGAGTTTGGCTTCAATTGAAGCATACAGTGTGGTAGACAAGACATGTAAGCATGTGTAATTAACTCACAGTATGATGTGTCCTGGGAGACTTGTGCATCTCAGATGGGAGAATTTCCTACTGGATGCAGTGCATTAGGGAGGTTTTTGTGGAGAGATATCTGACCGGGATTTCCATGGGAGCCACCAAGTTGCACAACTCTAGGGGATCCCCACCCCACCATAGTCTGTGTGAATGGCATCCCGGAGTTGCGCAAAGCCCTGTCCTGGTGATTCCAGCAGAAGGCACAGTAAGATCGTTGGAGATAGAAAAATTGTCTGCTTAGCATGTTGGGTTGATGTAAATTAATCATAAAAGAAGAGGCAAGAAGAGTTGTCATGGGTTATAGCGCATCCTGGATTGGTGAGGTAAGGAAGTTTAGGTGGCATTGAAGTTTTATTCATTTTTTTAGAGAGACTGGCAGGAATTTCTTAGGGTATAAATATGAAAATATGTCATAAATAATGGTGAGCATTTTATTTGTTTCTGGAATAGATCTTTTCCTAGTATGGGTAACTGGTCCAGAAGCAGTAGGTCTGTATGGCTGCTGTCACTCTCCTGCCACATGATTATCACCATCCTCTCTTTTCTAGATACCAGAAGGAGGGACTGGGGACTCAGGAAGAGAACGCACCAAAACCTTCACCTACGACTTTTCTTTTTATTCTGCTGATACAAAGAGTCCAGATTATATTTCACAAGAAATGGTATGATGTGATATTTTGCTAATCTTTATTTTGTTTTATTTTCGCAGCAAGAAAAGCGTGCTTTCTTTATAATACTTTCAAACAGCTTGCTAATTTTTTTTTCTGAATTAATTTTATATGTAATTATCCCTTTTAAACTTAGCCTTTTGGGTACTATGTAGGACTGCTAAGGCTAAGAAGTATTCAGTTCTCAAAAGATTTTTTTTTTTTTTTCCATTTTTGAACATGGTGATCTTAACTTTTACTTGGTTTCAAAATGTGGACATGGCCACTGTTTTGAAGGAGCTCTAAGTATTTTAGGAGATGCTGTACAAGTATGTTTAAGGCCAGCAAATACGTCACTTGGCTTGAGTTCTACGGTACAGAGCTTAGGGAGTAAGTTTCAAACCCAAGTCATGTTTTGTATGCTTGTGTGGAAGGGAGTCCAGAAAGAATGTCTCATCTAGAGCCTTTCCAGAATGTAAAATGAGGCTGGACTCTGTCCAAGGAACTCCCTGGTAGGCTTTTAAAGACTACAATGTAGGTGTGGAGTGGATAGATGTGAGCAGACCCAGGTGCCTCTGGAGACCATCTTGTCGGACACTGATTGTGACACTTCATGTGACAGAAGACAAGTGTGTTTCCCTGGGTGTGCGTGTGGGGTAGGGACCATTGGTGGAGGGGAAGAATGTGGCTTCCTTGTGGGGCCTCTTTTAGGTTTGTCCCAGCTTCTCTGGCTGTACTGCCTCAGAGCTCCATGTGGTAAAACAGGGATAAGAATTCCCATCCTGCTTGCCCAGGGCTGTAATTGGTGCAGTGGCTTCTTGAAAAGTAGAGCATAAAAAACATTCTGGTCTGAAACAGCTTGAAGTGTGTATGTGCAGCAAAATTATGACATTGTCTGGAAATGTGTTAGAAACTGGGAGTCTAAGGCTGGGTGTGGTGATGTGCCCCTGTAATTCCAGCTCCTGGGAGGCTGTAAACAGGTGGATTCTAGTAGTCCAATCTATTAGTAGTGAGACCCAGAACACCCTGTACACCTTTCCCTTTAAGAGTCTCAAGACCTGTTCAAACCTGCTGAGCAGCAGGTTTTTTTTTTTTTAAACAGACTCTGCATTTTGCTTTTAAGGAGCCTGATGATTTGCATGGGTCCTAACAAATTTGAGAAATGCACTTTGTTTAGAAGTGGTTTATGGGGGAGATTGGGTTTATTGGACAGTGAAAATGTGGTGTGGGAGGGACTGTATCCAGATGTTGACCCAGACATCAGGGAAAAATAGAAAGGGACAGCAGCTGTGGGAGTGGGGCTATACAGAGAGGAGGAACCATTGGGAGAGAGGAACCAGGAGGGGCAAGATGAACTACAGTTGCCTGGGTCTGTGTTAGTGTCAGACACTCTGCTTTGTGTTCATTAATCCTCAGAATAACCAATGGGGGACCAGGGAGATGGCTCAGTAGAATAAGTGCTTGCCTGGCAAGCATAAGGGCCTGAGTTCAATCCCCGATTATGCAAAAAAAAAAAAAAAGAAAGAAAGAAAGAAAGAAAGAATAACCAATGGGATGAATTGAAACTCCAGATTTCTTTTTGTAAGCATCTAAATAAGCTTAAATAACTTGTGCAAGTTGATGAAACTGATCAACTCTTTTTCTTTTTGTGTAGTATTAGGTCTTAAAACCAGGGCTACTCTAGCTGTATTCCATGCCATTTTTATTTATTTCTTTTCAAATTTTCAGTCAGAGTCTTGCTAGGTTGCCCAGCCTGGCTCTGAACATGTGCTCCTCTTGCTTTAGCCTTTTCATAAGTACACGGAGAGATTGAATTGTGCACCAATGCACATGACTTAATTGAATTTTAATAGTAGCAGAGTTGAGATTATGAGTGTTATGTCCAGGGTAGTTGGGGAACAATTGGGTAGTTCAATGGGCTTGGGAGAAAAAATGGGGAGCTCTAGCTATCAGATGGGTAGGGCAGCCTGTGGGACAAATAGTGGTGAGTAGAGATGACTGTAGGGTCAAGGTGAATGGATTAGTCCAGCGGTGGCAAATTTATGGCACACGTCCTGCTGCCCACTGTTATCCTTGAAACCTCTAAACTGTTCTCCATCCCTGGATTTGTAGCTAGGAATCTAGTAAAGGATAGAATACTATAGATATTTAGATCTGGATTTAGCCTTCAAGATAGGAGTGGGAATTAAGTGGCAGATAGGAGGGATTTGTTGATGGGAAACCAATTTGGTGTAATGCTCTCCAGAATGTGTTCAATGCAGGAAGAATGAACATCCTCAAAGGGCTTCTTTTTTTAACTTATCAAGATGGCAGAGTTTTTCCCCTAGTAATTTCATTAATTCCATTTAACCTAAACTAAGGTCTTCTGGGGACAGCAGGCTGTACAGTGGGAGGTCCAGGGAAGCGGCAGCAGAGTATTTTGTGACAGCAGGACCTGGGACCTAGAGTGTTTGCTGACCCAGTGAACTAGTGTACAGATGGTGGCTAGTTTATTGGAACAGATGACATTTCCTGGGCTCTACCAGGAGCCAAGATCAGGGGGAGCAGGGCCAAATTTAGTTCATTTAGAAGTTAAAAATAAGTTCCCAGAGTTATAAATAGTTCTAGATGGTGAGCCTCCTCCCCCGATGAGGTCAGCTGTCATGCTGTATGCTGGCAGGCATGCATGGTCTCTTCTCGGGTGCTCCAGGCTCCCCTGCTCTAGGGGGCAAATGGAAGTAATTCCATTAAATTGCAGATCTAAAAACAACCTGGAGATATGGTCCTAAATACAAATCTTTTTTGCAGAACTAGGGATTGAACTCAGGTCCTTGTACTTGCCAGGGAAGCACTTATTCCACTGAGTCATCTCCCCGGGCCCCTAAACACAGTTCTTGTAGAAGCACTTGTTACTAAGCCAGCATGATAGGGGAAATTATCTCTCATGACAATATTTAATGAAGAGTTTATCCTTTGGCCCTAATTCTAATAGCTGTGTTATAAAAAGGGGCTTCAGAGGAAATATTGACTAAGGCACTACTGCACTAGTGCCCCATCAGGCACAGAAAGTGAGCGAAGGACAGCTCTGGCCCTGTATCAGGGATAGCCTCTAGCTAAACTTCTTTAAACACACAACAACAACAACAACAACAACTCAGTTAAATATAAATAATATGCTGAGAAAATATATCTTTCTATTACTATAGTTCAAGTTCTCTTTCCCTTGATGTTAAACAAATACTAGGTAAGATGACTATTATTTTAAAATTAGAAAAAAAAAAAGTCAGCGAGCAATTTAAATTCCCAGTCATGAGCATTAAAGACCATTCATTTAGTAAGGTCTAATTTTTTTTAATGGTTCTTCAAAACTACAAAGGGAGACCTTGATCTCACAGAAACTGTTCCTTAACTCAACCCTGGAGAAACTGGAAACATAAAATGTTTTATTCCAAGTGTGATGGAAGAGCCTTTGCCTTAGGAGCAACTTGAGTGGTTCTCACTGAATTGGTCCTGGGTGGGAGCAAGGTGGACTTACGTGCGCCTGTTGCTTCTGGGGTCCCTTGCTAACTGTGGAAGCTTAAAGCTGCGACTGGACCAGGCCTGCTTTCTCGATCTCCAGACCTCAACTTTCAGAACTGTTCTAGTGTCATGTCCCCCACCCCCGCTCCTCCTGAGCCCTTGAGTCTGTCAGAAGACCTCCTGGATTAGCTTTCTGCTGAAATAGTAATGAAATGGTATGCGTGGGTTTTTACATTAGGGAAAAATTTCATTGTGAAAACCTTCTGGTTTGGTTTAAATAAAAATATTTTCCATGACTTGGCTTTCATCCAAGATCCTTCTTTTATTCTCTGAGAAGTTTCTGGAAGGCTCTTTTTCCTAACCAGTGAAATTCTAAAAGTGATACTTGACGTTTGTGTATTGTTTTTCTGAGATTTTTTTACTCACATTCCACACACAGTGGTGAATAATGAACGTACGTGGGTGGGCTGGAGTTCTGCTTCTCCCTGGGATTCTGGCTTTTACTTCATGATAGAGGTGTGAGGAGAAGTCCTTTCAGTTAGGACAGGGCTGTGGGATGAGGGGATGTAGTAAGGCTTTGGGATCAGTCAACCCACCATGCTGTAGTAAGTGCCTGGCACTCTGCTTCCTTTTCAGTTGGATCTGAGGTCTAGTAGTGCCACCAACTCAGTACTATTTTCATGAGTATCAATCTATCACACATGAAATAGCTTGCAAAGTGTCCAATAAATGTGAGCTGCAGTTAAGAATAGGGAACTAAGTGATCAAAATTCAGGAATAAGATCGGAAAATAAGAGCTCCTAAAGCTGAAATGGGGTAAAAATTGACTCAGAATGAGTGGCTTTGGCCATTTGTGAAAGTGACTCAGTGAAAATGTTGGTCTGTAAATCTTTTACTGATAGGAATAAGGAAACAAGGTTCAAGTAAGATGGTGTTCAAGAAAGCTAAAGGCCTGTTGACCATATTCTTTCTTCTTCTTTGGATGACAGCTGTATTAATTTTCTTTTTTTTTTTGTTGTTTGACAGCTGTGTTATTAGNTTTTTTTTTTTTTTTTTTAATGTTCACTGAGATGGCCAGGTTTGTCAGTTTTGCTAAACTTTGAAACTACTTGGAAGATTTGAGACATACTGCTTCTCAGGTTCACATTCCTTAGATTCCATTTCACTGGGCTGGGTTACTGGCCAGGCTGGTGGGACTCCAGAGCTTCCCCACATGATTCTCCTGTGGAGCCAGGGTGGCAGTCACAGGGCTGGGTGACTTCCTGGTGGATCCAGCTGCCCCCCCCCCACTTCTTCCTGCCTCCAACCTTGAGCATGACTGCTGTGATGCATTTGACATCTCTAGTTGCCAATGTTCCAACTTTTCGAGCAGAGTGGTCTTTTATAAAATGTGCCTTTTGTGTGCTGTGCCTCGAAGACAGGAGGCAACACGATAACAGTGTGTTTGTCCCTTCCCAGCTGAGTATGATCAGAATGACCTTCTATATTTCTTTCACTTATATTAATGTTCTCCCAGAAGTATTTGTATTTTTATTCAAAATTGTAATTGTGCAGTGCTCTAGGCTGCTATAGGGGCAGTCCCCTATGTGGAGACACAGGCCCCCATGCCCCAGCCCTTCAGGCCATGTCCATTCCCACACATCACCCAGAACCTCCACCCAGATGAAGTGGGAACTTGGGCTTGGCATGGTTCACACAGCAGTTTCTGGGTACTATGGCTGTCAGATAGTGCCTGGAGACCTGAAAGAGCGAAAGCTTTATCATTCAGGATGGTAAATCATTATGTTTTAAAATTATCTTCTTGACTGAGTGTCACTTTACCTTGTTTACATTTTTATACTTTGGGAACTGTTTTGTTCAGTTGGAAAGAGGATGGTCTTGCTTAGAAAGTTTACTTTTGATTTGAAATTGAGGTGCATGTATATTCTGCTCATCACTGCTACTGTGATTTATTTATATAGAACAATCCTTAAGAGAGGAATGTAGCATTGAAGAATATTGCCAGCCCTGTGAGGGCTTTTATTACAATCCCTAGTAACTGGATCTTTTGTGTTTATGTGTTTCAGGTTTTCAAAACCCTGGGCACAGATGTCGTGAAATCTGCATTTGAAGGTTATAATGCTTGTGTCTTTGCATATGGGCAAACTGGATCTGGAAAGTCATACACTATGATGGGAGATTCTGTACGTTGTTGATGCTGCGTGGGAAGGAATCTTATTATTTTTCTCTAGACTGATAGAATTGTCTCTTTTATCTGCTTGGTCTGTACTAACTTGCTTTTTATGTTCTGATCATTTTTCAGTAATAAGATAAAAGTAATAAGTTGGACTAAATTTCCTTTGAGAGATTTTAAATTAGAAATTGCTTTAAGTTTATAAGCATGAATAATGGATGCAACTCCCAGTTCATTTTCCGTTTTTAAAGGCCTTATAATCTTATCAAGAAAGTATGCTGGGCCCGCAAGTAATTTATTCTCCTTTTCTGCCAACACAACGGTTTGAATAAAATTACCAAAGTCTGTTCTTTTTAAAGTAATTCAGAACATTTTTCCCAAAGAAAAATGTAAAAAACAAATCTAACTTTTTGATGGAAAGGTATTACATAAATTCAGCAAATGCATTAAAAAAGTGAAGAGTTACAAAGCCCATACTCGAATTACATGGTTATAATATGTACAGTTTAGTGGTTAGTAAATTAACAGGCATTAACGTGACACTCATCCCAAAGTATGGAGAACTCAGAGGTAAACTTTACTACAGAACTTCACCATGTTCTGTGTTTTCTCCAAATTTAGAGGGTGCCTGTGTGTTTTATTTGTCTTAAGTGAGAGTGAGTGCAATATGCACTGGCTGGCTGGCCTGCAGTGTGTTCAGCCACTGTGGCCTGCCCGCCAGCAGGTGCGGCGGTGTTCTCCTGGCTGCGGGCTTGCTGGCTCACTGCAGTAGCGTGGTAGAGGAGAGCAGGACTTCCAGCTGGAGTCCACTCTGGGCACGGAACCTGACATCCTCGGCCCAGCCATTTCTGTATACAAGAGGTCTGGCAGTGTCATGCTGTACACTCTCCATGCTGAAAAATCAGGAAAAAATAAGGAAGAGTGGATCATTTCAAGAGTTCTGTGTTTGCCTTTCATCATTACTTTTCTTACTCTCCTACCACTGTGTCTTTGGAAACAAGTTCTCTAAAACTGAAATATGTTCGTTGATTCCCTAGAAGGTATTTTATGTAAGTCAAACATTTATAAATTACTTGTAAATTGTAAGTGTGTTTCTCTGGCCTTAATAATAATCCTTGGGTATTATTTATTTTGAAATAAGGAAAATATGGTGAAAGGCTGTTTTCTTTGATAGGAATTTGCACTGATCAAATAGTACAAAGAATTTTTAAAAAAAAATCCTGAACCAATGATTTTAGTTTTATTCTTTGGGTGAGAAATTGGGTGATAGTAGTAATGGGGTTGGAGGTTTTGCAGTTTTGGTTTCCTGATGAAAACATTATGCCTGATATTCAGTATCACTCTGAGGTTCACCAGCCTGTTGTTGCTGAATGAGACATGTTTAGTAACTATGACACTGAAACTGCATAATTGATACGATGTACTATAAAAATCTTCCTTTCTTGGAAGGGTAGTGTAGGGAGTCCTATATCAAAAGGAGGGGTGTATCAGCTTAATGTGGCCCTGTTACCTAAGTTCCATGACAGTTAGTTGTCTTAAGGACTTACAAAGATTTTTCTTAGTGTTCCTTTTTCTCCTAGGGTACATTTTCTCTTCTTTAGTCCTTCACCCAAATAGTTTAAACATTTACTCTACAGCCAGAGACTCTTTTGTCTACTAGCTGGAGCATAAGTCTCGGTATCTTTACAAGCCATGATTTAGCTGAACAACAGCTCACAGTCATGTTTTACCCAAGTCCAAGTATGTAGGAGTGAGAAAGATGCATCTTCTCACATCAGAGAGGAGGAGGTTATCCTGGTGGAAGGACTGGCATTGTCAGGCCCTTTGTGTCACTGTCTTCCCGAGCTTAATGCACAATCACCACTTGATTTCATTTCCAGTGACAGCTGCAGCACTCCTTTTCCTTACAGGGTGATTTGGGCTTAATACCACGGATCTGTGAAGGGCTCTTCAGTCAGATAAATGAAACCACCCGATGGGATGCTGCATCCTTTCGCACTGAAGTGAGGTAGGACCTATGGTCAGGCAGGTGTGAGCATGGAAGGGAACCCAGGGAACACAGGCCCTGTGTGGAGCACACAGCTACCTGGGAGGGGTGAGGCATCTAGGTTCCCGACTAGTGTCTGCCTTTTCCTCTTCTGTATTTATGGTGTTGGGAGTAAGGTTGAAAACACTGGGTTTGCAATGACTTTCTTGGGTACAATTTGGATGGGAAATAACAGCTTGGTAAGAAATGGTAACATTTAATGTTTGTCTCAAATGGAGTGAGCCCTTGACTTCTATGAGTATACCAATTACTTGCCTCTTTCCTTTGGGTGAGCAAAGGTTGTGTTAGTTTTTGTATTGGGAGGATCAGTATAAATCTAGCCTGTAAAACGTCTGGCTGTTCTTTGAAGTAAACTTGTGTGGGCAGCCAGTCTTTTAAGTGGTTTTGAAGATTAATCTGTCAGTTTCTGCTTCTCACTGCTGTGTGGCTTCAGTGGTTTTGTGGCCTTTGGACCTACCCTTTGTCTATCTGACCTATAAAATGAGGCTAATAGGAGTCCTGGCAGTGGATTGCATGAAATACTCTTAAGTGCTGAGTATCGTATGTGGTACAGCCACTGCCCGTACATGTGTGTGGCTGTTGTTGCTACTATTGTTATTAGGGTTCCAACGTTCTGCTTCTGAATTCAGTTCTGTTTAAAATTTGTAGCTACTTAGAAATTTACAATGAACATGTGAGAGACCTGCTTAGGCGAAAGTCATCTAAAACCTTCAATTTGAGAGTCCGAGAGCATCCAAAGGAAGGACCTTACGTTGAGGGTAAGAGTGAATATTTCTCAGCCTTGTCCTGTGGGGATTTGTGTCAATAGAAAGCTTTCAAAAAACAAAACAAAACAAAACAAAACGCCAGTAGTATAATGGGGAGACTTTAAAAATTTCTTTTCAGAATTTTATTATAGTAAAAATGGCATATGCTGTCATGACACAGCGTTCACTTATGAATTCATAACTTATTAGGTGTTCGCTGATTTTTGTGAGCCTTGCCAGAGATTTCTCCTGGTTTTATGAAATCTCTGGCGATGTGTTTTCTATTGTTCTCAGGCAAGGTAAGTATGTTTGTACCTGTCTCTTTAAGGGCATTACATTTTAGCAGTGTAGTGTTACTGATAATACATTGCAAAAAAATTATTCTAGAGCTCTTGTGTGTTAAGAAGAATGTACAGAATCTCCTCTCAGTGGATAGATTGCAATAGATTAATTGTGCACAGTCCTTTGTGGGGAGTACCACACACAGTGATGGTAAACAATTGGCCTTTGCTAATTGTGCAAAATAATAGGCTGGGTTTATGGTGATCTTTCTGATGAAGCTCATCTCTATTCTGCAGAGAGAGCTGAGTGCTGGGTGGTTGGCAGGAGCTGCACATGGAGAACATGCTTTCTGGGACTTCGTGTCTTTCAAATGTGTTTCATTGGGGACAAACCTGTGCATCTTTTAGGCTGCCTTTTTTTTTTTAACCTTAAGAAATCAGGTATGCCAGTAAAGTCCCATCTGTATTTAATTTTTATTTATACATTTTTCTTTCTGAATTTAAAGTAAGGTGTCTAATCACATAGTTGTTTGGGGGGCATTATTGTTAATAGATTTTTCACTTAACATCATGTGCCCTCATGTTTGCCTTTTAATTGGCTTATCAAATGTTGGAACATGTAAGACTGGTGTGTGAAGAGACACAATAATCCAACAGGGTAAACCATCTAGAATCTGACCTAGATACTATTAAGCTTTTATTCAAATGTTGGGAGAATATGGATTTTTACATTTTCTGGGACAAAAATAAATTGGTATCATTGCTTAGATTTTACACCAGGAAGAACAGTAATTGGTTCAAGATTTAAATGTAAAAAAATGAAATAAACTGACCAGAAGACCTCTCAGGAGGCTGGGGAGACAGCTTAGGGACATAAGCACCTTCCTGGCAAGTACAAGGTCCTGAGTTTGAACCCTGATACAAAAGAATAAAAAAAAGACACCACAAGTTAAGTTTTCCCAGAAACTTAGATGACTAAAGGTTTTTAAAAGCCTACTTAAAAACCTAGCAGCCATAAAAGAAGGTAAATTTGAACTGGTTAAAACAACAACAAAAAGGCCATACAAAACTTGACAGAAACATTGTAGACAAAGGTAAAAGCTTAACTACGAAGTGGGGAAATATTTTGAATGTTGTTTTAGATGAAGGGCTGATTTCCCTAATACATAACGGGCTTTTAGGAATGAATAAGGACTTGTGGGACCTGGCTGGTGGGACGATGGGGCAGTCTGAGCATGATGGCTCCCGCCTGTAATCCCACCACCGATGAGCCTGAAAACAGGAGGATCACTACGAGTGTGAGCTGTGTAGTGATACCCTGTACCAAATACATAAAAATAAATAAATCAGTAAATAAATAAATAAACTATTAGAAAAACGAATAAGGACTGATCAGGAAACCAAATAGAAAAATGGACAAAGAGTATGACTACATCATTTATGAAAATGGAATTACTGGTGATTTTTAAAAGGAAGACTCAAAAATAATAGAAACACAAGCAAAATAAAAGTGCCTCAAGGTGATGTTTGCCACCCTGCTTTGGCGGGGATGAGTCTTTGGGGTAAGACAGTGGTGGGAGGTTAGCATTTGTGTTACTCCTGCTGGTTGTAATTTGCCCTCCATGGAGGACAATTTTGCAGTGTATATTAACATTTCAAATATGTTTCATTTTAGCACTTCCACCTCAAAGAATTTTTTTTCTGTGGAAACATTACCAAACTTTTGAAAAGACCTGTGTGGACAATTATTTGTAGCTAGAAGCATCGTTATTAGAAACAAAAATGGAAACAACTTCTGTAGTCTCCATAGGAGATTGATTAAGTCGTTTATGGTGCATCCATACAATTGAAGGCTCTGTAGCCTGAAAAATGTATGAGAAGTCCTCTTACATGGTACACAGTATTCCTTTTGGTTGGTTGGTTGATTAAGTGGGAGTGCTGGGGATAGAGCCCAGCTTGTGCATCCTGACAAGCACTCTGTCACAGAGCTACATTCTCGGTAATATATCACTGCTTTGAAAAAGCAAGCAAGGTACACAATAATGTTTATAGCATGTGTGTTCCTTTTATTTATTTATTTTTTTTGGTGGTGGTGGGGTGCTGGTGCTGGTCAGTGAAATCAGGGCCTTGAATGCCTAGATCTCAGGCAAGGTGTGAGCTCTGCTGCTGAGCTTCATTCCCAGTCTAAGATGCTACCCACCATTTGTATAAAAAGCAAAAACCTTGTTTTGCGTATATACCATTCCCTCTGCCTGTATTGGTTATTTTTACAAGGAACGCAGGTACTGACAATACTTGAAGCAGGTACTGCTTCACAGAAGGTGGGTAACACAGCTAGCTGTGCCGAAATAGTCTGAAATAAAACACTTATAGGAAAGAAAGATTTATTTTGGCCTGTGGCTTCTGAGCTTTCGGTCCGTGGTCTTCTGGCTCTGTTGCTTTTAGGGTAGGGTGAGAACTGTGGTGGAAGGACTGGAGAGAGGAAAGCTAGCCTCAGGGCTGCTGAGAAGCAGAGACAGGAAGAGCTTGTGCTGCTGGCTTCCTGCTCTCCCTCCTTTTATTTCCCCTGGGCTCCTTATAGCTATTGGATGGTGCCGCCTGCATGGGGCCAGGCCTTCCCTCTCAGTGTGCTGGCCCACGTGCCTGTAGCCTCTTGGAACACCCTCACAGGTACGTGTAGAAGTGTATTTTTGCTAATTTCGTAGCATGTCTGAATCTAGTAAAGTTGATAAGACTATCACACAGGGGAAAAGGGAGGCTGTAGGAGAGGAGTAGAAGCCCCCTTACACAGTGGGGCTTTGGACTTAGAGGTAAATGAATGCTCCAAAAATCTGTTCTTCTTTTCTGGCACCAGAGATTGAACCTTGGCTTCACCCATGCTAGGTAAGCTTACCACATACTAGCCTTAAAGTTTTGATCTTCATCACTCAGCTGTGTGAAAAGGTGGAATTACTGGTGTACTGCAATATTCCCGGCTCTCAAGAATTTTTAAAGACCTTAAAGAATGCTTTAGCCAAATGTACAGCATCCCTGTAACTGCACTGTGCTGAATGTTGAGGTAGGAGAATTCCAAGTTCAAGCCCAGACTGGACTCCAGTACCTTAGCAAGACCCTGTCTCAAAATAAAAATAAAAATTAAAAAATGGCTAAGAATGTAGCTCAGTGCAAAAGCCCTGGCTTTACCTACTGGTATGGGGTGGGGTGGTGCTTTTAGGTTTTGTATAAAAGTAGTGCATTTTCGTTACTTATCTTCTTTGTTCTATGATTAATGCTGAGAGGTTGGGGTCTATACCTAGCATCTATCCTAAATACACTATCTATGTAGCTGTACATTATCAGATGAGATAACTAAGGCCCAAGGCCTTGTTGTTGCAACTGGAGTCTGTTATTGTATATACCACCACCCGACAGAAACAAGTGAAGTCTTTAGACATTTAGCAGATTTATAGAGAATAGTTCATGCATTATTTTTTCAAGACAAATTTCTTACTTAAATTTACAATGTAATGGGAAAATTTCTTCACTCCTTCCTTTTTTTATCTTCCAGATTTATCTAAACATTTAGTACAGAATTATGGTGACGTGGAAGAACTGATGGATGCAGGAAATATCAACCGGACTACAGCAGCGACTGGAATGAATGACGTCAGTAGCAGGTCTCATGCCATCTTCACCATCAAGTTCACTCAGGTAGGGCAGCTGGGGTGAGGGGCAGGCCAGCTCCATCCCTGCAGTCCTTATTTCCTGAGTAACACCAGCTGAGGGCTCAGCATTGTTGAACTAGGCTTGGCAGCAAGCAAAAGTGACTGGCTGTCATTGTCTTGTTAATTAGGGCGGGACATGTGCTGTGTGCAGAGTTTCATGATGGTTATAGTCATGGTAATTTTAAATGTCTTGATATGCATCCTTCAGAAATATTTAGCAGGCTTCCACCTTGTTTTAGACATTAAAAAAACCAAAAACTAAAAATCTCCTACCTCTCTGCCTGATTAAGTAAGGGTATTCACTGTCATAAGCCCTGTGGGATACAGTGGATTGTGAGGCAAACTAGCAGGGGGCCAAGGTGAGGGGTCTGTGCAGTATGCTGTCACTGCATGGAGCTCACCCGCAGTAGTGGTTATGATTATTAGGGTGGCATTACAGGCATGTACAGTTCTTATGTAAGAATTTAATATGATCAAACAATACAGAACATCTTAAACTTGATTGGACGTGGTCAAGGGCACAGAGGAGTAGAACCCACAAATACAAAAAGGAGGCTCCTGTCAGGCCATAGCATGAGTTAGGCGTTCAGGGGCACCCTCACCCACTTTGACTGTTGAACACATCAGCAACGACAGTACTGCATTTTATTCATGAGGAGGCTCAGAGAGGGCAATGGAAGCTTTCTCTAAGGTCAGTCAGAACACTTCTCTGTGCATTCCCACAGCTTTACTATTTGGTATTAAAGTGAAAAGTAAACTTTGCTTTGACTTAGGCACACTTACCAGTTTTCCTCCTGCTTTCTGGTGAATTCCTGACCAGGATGTTAGTTTCTGGTTTCTAAGAGATTTACATTTTTAGTAAAATCTTTTTTTTTTTTTTTTTTTTAACTCCCAAGTATTGGTTCAAAATATAAAATGAATTAAAAGTCTGTGGAAAAGTAAGATATAGATAACATA